>UCOK01015668.1:0-155254 GCA_900474325.1 Synergus umbraculus
TTATTGAGAAATTTTAAAAGAATATAATGATTTTTAAAAGATTATGTAGAATTTACAAAGATTTCGAAGTTTTTCGTAAAATTTTAAGGGTTTTCAAAAAATATTTCTATAATTTATAAAAGATTTTGTAATATTTTTAAGGATTTCAAGTTGATTTAAGTGATTTTTACGAAATTCAAGAGATTTTTAGTATATTAAAACGATTTTATAGAATTTTATGGGATTTTAAAATATTTTGTGAAATTTTAAGGGATTTTAAAATCTTTATAAGAGTTTTATGAGGTTTTAAAGAATTTGAAATATTATCCAGAAATTTTAAGGAATTTTAAGAGATTTCTAATAATTTTAAGTGATTTTGAGAGATCAGGAATTTCACAAGCTTTTTAGGATTTTAAAAAGATTTTGTAGAATTTACAAAGATTTCGAAGGTTTTCGTCAAATTTTAAGGGTTTTCAAAAAATATATCTAATTTATAAAAGATTTTGTAATATTTTTGAATTTGATGAAATCTTTAATGATCTTAAGAGATTTTAAGAGATGAAACATTTCTAGAGGTTGCTAGAAATTTTTAGAGATTTTCACTAATTTTAACATGGATTTCAAGATATTAATGATTTTGAAGGTTTTTCGTAAAATTTTAAGGGTTTTCAAAAAATATTTCTATAATTTATAAAAGATTTTGTAATATTTTTAAGGATTTCAAGTTGATTTAAGTGATTTTTACGAAATTCAAGAAATTTGTAGGATATTAAAGCGATTTTGTAGAATTTTATGGGATTTTAAAATTTTTTTCATGGAATTTCAAAAGGTTATTAGGAATTTTTAGAGATTTTCATGAATTTTAATATGGATTTCAGAAGATTTATGAGTTTGAAAATTTTTCTGGAGTTTGTCAGAATTTCATGGGAGATAATCTCTAAAAATTTCTATTTTTAGAGTTTCACTAATTTTAACATAGATTTCCAGAGATTAATAATTTTGAAGGTTTCTATTTGCATTTTTAACGATTTTTAAGTGATTTTTATGAAATTGAAGAGATTTTTAGGATATTAAAACAATTTTGTAGAATTGTATGGGATTTTAGGATATTTCGTGAAATTTTAAGGGATTGTAAAATTTTTATAAGAGTTTTGTGAGGTTTTAAGGAATTGGAAATATTATCCAGAAATTTAAAGGAATTTTACGAGATTTCTAATAATTTTAAGTGATTTTGAGAGATTTTTTTTATTTTTAAATGATTTTGTGAGATTTAAAGGATTTCATGGAATTTGATAAGATTTCTATATAATATTTATAAGGGATATAAAAGATATAAAGAGATTTAAAATTTTACCTTAAAATTTTAAGAAGTTTTTTGGGAATTTGAAGAGATTTTAAAATTTTTTTCATGGAATTTCAAAAGGTTATTAGGAATTTTTAGAGATTTTCATGAATTTTAATATGGATTTCAGAAGATTTATGAGTTTGAAAATTTCTCTGGAATTTGTCAGAATTTCATGGGAGATAATCTCGAAAAATTTCTATTTTTAGAGTTTCACTAATTTTAACATAGATTTCCAGAGATTAATAATTTTGAAGGTTTTTATTTGCATTTTTAACGATTTTTACGAAATTGAAGAGATTTTTAGGATATTAAAACAATTTTGTAGAATTGTATGGGATTTTAGGATATTTCGTGAAATTTTAAGGAACTTTAAAAGATTTGTAAGAATTTGATGAAGTTTTATGAGATTTATAATAATTTTAAGTGATTTCGAGATATTTTTCTAATATTTAAACGATTTGATGAGAATTTTAAAGTATTTAAATAAGAACGGAAATGCGCGCGCGGAGCGTGCGTTTGTTCTTGTCGTATATAATTTTGATGATGACACACGAAAGATAAAAGTAGAATATTATAAATTTATAATGGATGTACTCACAGTAACTTAGTGAATGATCCAGAACGGAAAATCGTTTGTTATGATGCTTAAGCTCTCTTTATTTTGTTTGAAGTTGATGGGAAAGCCGGCATATAAATTTTCGCGAGACACGGGGCCTCGCTTATCCGCTGGGGAATACCTTCAACTTTGCATAGTGTGTAGATGTGGGTGGGATCTTTTCTTACTACTTTCCTTGTCCCATCAATGAGAATATGTACACTCAGATAAGCAGTGCAGTATATCATTATTCTTCCTTATCAACAATTTTCACTTTAAAAGCTACTTAGTTATCTCAAATCTACAATTCCCAAGTTGACGAGGTTTCATAAAGAAATTTTGAATAAGGAATCTTCTCTTTGCATACGAACATTATCATTAGTATATATATATACATATATATTCATTGCCATTAATTTTCTTCATAAAAATCAGAATATCAAGACTCAATTCTGAGAAATTCTTGTTAAGCTTCTATAGATTTTGATTAGAATGGCAAGAGGTTCTTTCGCAAAATAAAAAGACTTTTTCTATTTTATAAATCAGGAAAATAGCATGATTTGCGAAAAAGTAAAAAAATATTCTAATGGAAGGAGAATCGGCAGTAAATCGAGCTCCCATTCATCAGTGCTAACGACTTTTATTCTCGCATTTGGCCCGCGCGTAAGCTCCAGGGCTGTTTATCTCCCACTCTTTTATTTCGTGTGAGTCAGATCCCAACGATTTGCATAAAAAGCCTTACCAAGCCAACTTTCTCTGGGATATAAAACCCTAGTTGTTTAGAAGAAAGAAAGGCGAGGATCTAATCGCTTTTCTTGCTAGGTTCACCTAAGAAATATGTGTACCTACTTTAAAATGCAGAGGAACATATATATAAGAAGGCAATTGCAGAAGAACAAAAAATCCTAATACCAAAAACAGTCATTTGCATGAGAATTAAAAGTACGCTAAAACATATTTATCATCTACGAGATACAATCTAATTAAGAGTATGTTAATATAATTTTGACGCATACTTCATTTGCATTTTATCGGAGGGATGAGAAGGATAAGAATAGATGGGTAAACAAAGGATGAAGTTGAGAAATGGGTGTTTATTGGAACATAATAGGTATCCAGTAAGTCGGTTAAATAAGCACTAAGCGTCTCAAGTAGTGAAAGGCGTTTTAAGCCAGCCACAGCGGGACGCCAAGTAGTATAAGTCAATTTAAGTCAGCCGAATCTTTAAATTGATCTCTTCTTGAGAGAAAAAAAAACCCCTACCACTCGATTTCAGTTAGCTCTGATTTTAAATTGTTTTCATGCATAAAAAAGTTAACTATTTCAGGAAAAACGAGTGAGTTATTTTTCACGATAGGGGTATTGCCAAGGATAAAAAGGTCATGCTGGGAGAATGCGAGAACCTGCTAGAAAGTTTAATGTTCCTTCTGAAAATCCTTTAATCGACTTGAAATCTTGAAGACTACCTGTTTCAAAAAGAAATCGCCAGAGTAACTTTCACCCGTTCGTCCCAAGTTTTCAAAGCTTGTAGAAATAAGAGCCGTCTAGCAGATCAGACTTTTTAAGTGGCTATACGAATATAAGATAGGGTGTAAGAATCGCGATAGAAGCGTGAAAGAAACTTTTTCTGTTACACATTTTAACTGTCCCCCATCCAATCAGTTAAGAAGGGAGAAATTTCTGTCCACTCCATAAAAAATTATACCGGGCCGAATAAAACTTTAATGGGATTTATTTTTATCGATTAGACATCAGTTACAGATTATATATCGGTTACGACGAATCTCCGTCAGTTAATCATATTATCTGTTGAAGCTATCAATTATGGCTGTGATTGGGATTTTGTCTTGTGGACTGGAGAAGGATTCAGGAGAAGCATTGTCCTGGGACAGTGCATTGAGATTCAGAAATCAATCACTCGCAGATCCGTAATCCATATGCAACCTCGTCTTCATGAATCCATATGATGCCGTACAGAGATATGGGCGTTCGTCGTCGAGGAATTTACAGAACTGAGAGCATTTACTGAAACGTATGTTCGCGACAAGGATACAGGTAGGGTGTACCATATAGAACCCCAGGCTCTCTTACGACGTTCACAACGTTTGCAGTCATAAGTCATATTTTGCAGCAATGTGCTTGACACTCTCATTCATTCCACGCTACGAGATATCGGCCAGAGGCGGGTTTGCTTCTACACCGTATCCTACGTTATCATCTTTCGTATCCCACAGCCTGCAGATTCCTTCTTCTTGTCCCATCCAGTGCAGCAGTTTCTACTTACAATTTTTCAATTGAAACCGCATTACCAACCCAGGGTTTCTACTGACTCAACCGATTCAAATTCCAGGCGTTTTCCCGGTTTTTCAAGGCTAAATCTCTGATTTTCCAGGAAAGTAAAAACACACTTTAATGCTACATCATACATTTACTATTATGAAGTTAAAATATTAAATCAACAAATCCAACATATTATAGAGTCTTTTTGCTCACTGGGTTATTATATACTATTTATCTATATAATACTTTTACTCTTTTTAAGAAAAAACTAAGGCCGGGTGGCCACAGGATTCAATTTCTTAAATTCCCTGAAATTTCCCTAACTTTCAGACACTTTCACTTTAAATCTTTTGAAATTTAAAATCACTTCACAACATTTAATATTCGTAAAAATCTCTCAAATTTACAACAATTTTTGAAATCTCTTAAAATTCCATGAAATCCTTTACAATTATTATACAAAATCTTCTACAAATCATAAAAATCTAGTGACATTCTGCAAAATTCCCTAATGTGCATTAAAATATCTAAAGAAAAACTCTTGAAATAAAAGATCTCACAAAATCTTTTAAAAATTAATAATACATTCTCTAATGAGAATGTAAAAATGACTTGAAATTTTTTTAATTCTATGAGGGCTATTAAAATTCCTTAAAATAATTTTTAAAATGTCAAAGTTACTTGTAATTTTTACAAACATTTTTAAAATTTCACGAAAAACTTTAAAATCACTTGAAATACGTAAAAAAATCTTTTAAAATTTTCGAAAACTTTTCAAAATTCCACAAAATTTTTAACAATTCATAAAAAATCTCATGGAAACATTTAAGATTCCATGAGGAACATTAAAATCCCTTAAAATCACTTTGAAAAATCAAAATTTCTTAAAATTTTTACGAGCTTTTTAAAGTCCTTTAAAATTCCTTAGAATTCCTTACAAATTCTTTGAATTCCCTAATCTGCTTTAAAAATCTCTTAAAAAATCCTTTATAATTATTGGAAATGTCTTGAAATCATTAGAAACGTAGAGAATCTCAAAGAATACTTGGATATTATTTATAATCCTTCGAAATCTTTGGATAGTTTCTAAAATTTGTTAAATAAATACTGCAAGTATTTACTCAACTACTAATCAGACTTAATTTTGAGCAACTAAATTACTCAATCAAATTATAAAATATGAAACAATAACTGAAGTGTATTAACTTATTTCTTTGGTAGACATTATTTGCTATGACAGAAAACAAAAATAATTTATAAAAATAGGTTCTTGAAAAATCGCTTTCTTGTACAAAAATTCGTTGGTAATAATTTGATCACAACATTTGGTCAAAGTTAAAAGTTAAAAATTAAAAGGTCAGAGTTCAAAGATCGAAGGATAGGTCATATTCAAAGGTCATATAATATCGACAATTACTGGATGCAAAATTCTGGAATTGCAGCTTTCATAGTTTCTGTAAGTACTCATATATGCGTTGATATCAATGGATTTTTTAAATGTAAAATCCTAGCATCCGTTAACGAATCCACGTGAGGATATTAGTATTTCCTGGGATTACTCTGTTAAATTTCTCTAGAGATAAAAATCCAATATTGTTGGAACCATCAACATAGAATTAAACGCAACCTCCTTGACTTAGTAATGAGAAACCGTACACCCGACCTCAGCCACTCCCTACCACTCAATGAGTTAATTTATATCCCTCGCAGATATAAAGACTCTGGAAGTGGAGTCGATTTTAACGCGGGATAAAACTCGACCATCAACCCCACTTTTATCACCCCTTATTTTATTGTCATCTAGATTATACTTTTTTTTTCCACCCTTTCTCCTTTCACGCGAATCTCGCAAATCATTTCTATGGAAAAGCTCGAAATAGAAAACCACTTCTTTAACTTCCTTTTTTTCGTTCTTTCAATCAAAAAAATGAACATTTTGGTGATAGTAAGATAAGCTTTTCACACGGCAGCTATATAATTTTCAAGCATATAAAAAGCGTTGTTTAATATAGTGCATCGAGAATGTGGCAGGAACGGCTGCAAGTAATAACACCAGAAGCTTGAGAGGCTGCGCCCGTTTCCTCTCATGCTTGGTGGTGTAAAACCATGGATTTGAAATGGAGGAAGGTTACCTTCACCAGTTTGAGATAGTGTAAAGGGTGTAAGGACGGGAAAGGAAACGTGAAGCTTATATCTTCGAGAAATTTGTCTCTTTTCACAAGACTTCACCTCCACAGAAACCTTGCGTCGCAAACACTCCGCCTCTTGATGTACGACTTAGCCTTAGTCGGTCTTAGACTCTGCTTAGACATTTCCACTTGCAGAATTTACAACCTGAAAATGTGGGGATGCAAGGAGTCATACAGTGAGTTGGCAAACTTTAGATATAGCAAGTATGCGTGGAACTTGAAAATTGAAGTAAATAAAGGAGTTTATTGCACTCAATTTCATAAATAATATTTTTACTGCGTCTGTAAACTTATTTAAACAAAGAAATAGGCTAGGTTTAAACTGTAAGAAAAATGGATTTTATGGATTTTACGGAATTAACCGAAAAAAAATGTTAAAGAAGACCTAATTCAAAAAAGGGATATAAAATGTGGTAAACAGAGCAGAAGAAAGCAATTTAGGAAGCTTTTAAAGTGCACTTTTTTAGTTTAAAATACTCCAGCGCCTGCATTCGGTTAATTAAATTTCGTAGAGAATTCCTGACCTGATTTTTTCGAATAATGTTCATTCTTTTTATTGTAAAGGAAAAAAAAATTTTGAAACATAACAATTTAAACCAACAACTTTGATTAATATATTAAAAATTTATATTCTGTAAAAGAATTCTACTTAATAATTCCCTTCTACAAAGACTTTTTATTAAAAAGTGAATAATTTAGAAAATGTGAAAAAAAAATTAACAAACGAGGGATGCTTGCTACGTGAAACACGATTGAAGCAGAGATGCAAATGTAATGTAATCAATGATTCAAATCTGTTATTGGGAAATGTGGAAGTTAATCAGATTTAATCCTTCCATATAGGGCGCAAATGCGAAATCTAGTTTATGAAAGGAGTTGCGAAATTACTTTGTGAATTTAATAACTCACTGATCCTTTCCCGATATGTATATACGATCGAGATTTCGAATATTCACATCGACCTCTTTTGAACATTCTATGAATCGTTTAAATATTCAAGTTCAATACAATAAAACACAATACAGAAATACAATAGAGTTTTCGGGATCTTATAAGCTCCTAAACGAGATTAAGCTGTGTGATCAACTATCCAATTCAGGTATGAATTAAACTTCCCACTAAGTAGGAAGTTCTAGGAATAAATGATAATAACCAGTGTTATATTTTATTATTAATGTAGCTAACAATATCTCCCGTATTTTCTACGCGTTTAATTAAGGCTGGTACCAACCGACAGAGAAGGATCACTTTGGAGAAGGTACTTTATAATCCGAATGTAATCTCGAGCAGAAAAGATGTCTGAGGTATCACGTACAGACTTTTTCTTCGCCTTTAAACAAATACGAACCCCAGAGACCGACGATATGAATTTTTAAACGCGAAATAAATGTTTTTATGTAACGAGGGAAAGAAATACGACTTAAAAAAATTCCGGCGGTTTAAAAAATGAAGATATCTAAAAATTATCTTATAAATCTCAAAATTCGATTTTATAATTAATGACACGTTTATATCACTGAATAATTGAATATTATAGCGATATAAGAGGATTTGTATACAAGCCTTAGATTTTGAATGAGATTAATATTTATTCTCTTGTTAGTTCTTGTCGATTCGATTCATACTTTAATTTGCGCTTCGCTTGGGACTCACACGCACAATACCTTCTCAGCATCCCAAGAGATAAGCGAACATAAATGTCACCAGTATGATTGATATAGATCGACTGCCACATTTTACTGTAAACGAACTATCTTCTATAATTTTAGTATCCACAGAATATTTTATTATTATTTCTCAGAAGAAATCTTAAAGAAAGATATTAAAAATTATATTAATTATAGGCCGTGACAATTTTAATTATTAGTTGTACTTCACTATTTCAAAATGAATCACTGATTTTTCACCAAATTAGGTTTCGAGAGTAAAATAATGACGATAACAATTTGGTGAGTTTTTTTGTTTCTACATAAAATAATTGATCCAATAAAAGAATGCAGTTAGAGAGCAAAATGGTTCAAAAGCCCAATCGACAGAAAAATAATTAAAATTCTCTGCACGGTTGCTAGATTATAGTAATATTCTCCAAATTCTGCGGTAGAATGCTAAGCCACATGTATTTGGAGAAAATCCAGAATAATGGACAATTTGACTAAAGTTTCAAGCATTCCTTGGTAGCTCAGATTATACATTTTGAATGCTAAATAGTTAAATGCGATATGAAGGTAATACAATCTAATTATAATTCTATTATTAATATAATTCAAGCGGAAAATATAATACTGAAATCGCAATTTCATTTCAAACATGCAAGTATGATAAGCAAATAATTATGCAATATTTGAATCTTCAAAATATTAATATAAGGAATTTAGTTATATGATTTATTTTCCAAAATTAACATACTATTAAAACTAGAATTACTAAAGCACGTAATATAATTTAACTTTAGCGTGAATTATACGTGAGGTGTATTAACATTGGTAGAATTATTATCAGTAAAACTCGACCTAGCTTTCTACTATAATACGTGTTAATTGTGAGAAAGTTTCTGCGGAAACTACATCTACCCTTCCATCTTACTCCTGTTCATCTAAGTTTCATGAATTATATTAAAGTCGGTAAAATTCAACTTTTTTACTTTATCCATGAGAATTCATTGTGGGTAAAAATAGGAATGTTATCTTCAGAGTAACATTGTCGATGATAACAGCGAGAATATAATCGATAAAATTCGTTTTGATTCTACTCGTTACCACAGCAGCAGCACTGATACTATTATTATTACTGTTAATATTTTTTATAAGTTTGCAAAGAACTTGACAAGAAATTGAGACATTTTAATACAGAAAATAATAAATTTTACTATTTAAATAGGCAAAATTACTATTAAAATAGTAAAATTTATTATTTTCTGTATTAAAATGTCTCAATTTTGGGATTTTGCCCCTATTTGCTATCGATATTAGTAATTTTTCTAACATAGAGTTTCTCAGTGTATCTTTTATTTGTATTCAAGATTTTAATCAAGATATTTTATTTTAGGATATGAAAGAAAACTCTTCCTTACTATGTATTTCACTTTTATTTTTTTCAGTCAACTTTAAAAAACTTTTCAGATATTTCTCAGCAACTGAATAAATGTTAAAATGTTTAAATCATTGTAGGGATAAGGAAAGCTCATTTTATTTAGCTTTGATTGTTCCTATTACATCATAACGCAAAGTAGCCTCGTAATAGGGAGGAAATTCAAAAAACATACTCAACTGAATAATTCCTTCAATGTCTTGTAAAGCCTTGGAAGTTACTTTAAATGAATTTTCGAGTTCAAATGTCACGTTCTGTAAAAATCAATGTTACATGTATAAAATAATGAATGACTAATTTACAATGGGACTTTTATTAATAGGACTATAAATTATATTTTTGAAACTCTACCTTCTTTAAAGGACACTTTCTTCCTTGTAATATCGCTGCTGAAATTATGTCATTAACGAGATAATCGAAATTTTTGTTATTAGGTTGTTTCTGTATTGCGCAGATTTCAGCTCTGAGGCTCCAAAAATTACCTGCTTTCGTTTGTATAAAATAATTAACCTAGAAGACAAATTTTACGTTTTAAACATATTCTTCTCTGTTTTTAATTTTTTTAATCATGTCCTAATTTTTATTAAATTTCATTCATTAATTTGTAAACCAAAATCTCTTTCTTACCGCAGCATCCCCGTCTCCATCACGAGTTACACCTTTAGGAAAAGTCAAATTGTCCTTTCCCTCTTGAAGATTTTGTTGTAATTTAGTTTGTCCATCATTATCAAAATTGGTGATGAGATATTTCTGCAATTCCAATTCGTAGTCCTTCGACTGCAAAAAAGAGTTGATAATTTTTAATTTAATACAAAAATACATAAATTATTAATTATATTCTTTCTTTCAATTACTGATAAGTGGAGTAATTATTTTAGTCTGCTTACCTTAACTGAAGCAATAATAAAAAACAAACTGACTACGAAAATAAAGATTTTCGTAGACGAAAACATCTCGGAACTTTGTATTTTAATTATTGCCAGAAAGAATTCAGAAACCACACTGTGGTTATTATCAGTAAGTTGCAAACAAAGTTCACTTAATATATTTATCAAGTATTATTATTATTATTATTTATAATTACAGTTTTTGTTGAATGTGGCCAATAGTGTTATTCTATCTTATCAAACTGTGACGCATAATACACGTAATATACTTTAAACTGATATTATTTACAATTAGTGCAACAAATAAAAACTACACATATATTTTAAAATAATAAAATGCTACAGAAAAAATAATTTTGCACTTTCTTGTTATTAACCTAGATTTTTACCTCCTGATTAGCGAGCCTTCAAAGTGTTAACTACTCTAATTGTTAAATACGCTTCATATTTCTACTGCGCCATCAAGAACTACTTTCGAAAAATATTACTAGAGAAAAATATTATTATAGAAAAAATATGAGTTCAGTAAAAAATGTTAGGCCTTCACATTTATCAAAAAATTTTATTTTTTTCTCAATCATAAGATCCATCAAATTGACTTATTCATAATAAGCTGATTTACTTAAGAGGCCACGGTGTCACAATGCTGGCTCGACGATGTGGCGCCTTGAATGTTTCTAAAGTGGCAAAGAAGGATAAAACAAAGGAAATCAGGAACTAAATATAACAATAGGACTCGAGAAAAGAGGAAAATGAATCTTTTAAGATAACAATGTAATAACTTGCGTCATAAAATTCAATCTTAATCAGGAAGAAACAAAAACTATATGTACCTATCAACAAGATAAAATCTTGATGATTGATCGACGAAATTTATCTTCATATTCATATATTTACTGTTTTAGGGCAAGAAAAAAATCTCCAATCTTATATTGATTTTAAACAATTAATTAAACAAAATTGTACAATAATTATTTAATTTAAAATTGATAGTGGTTCAATCCAAAAAAAAGAGACATGATCCTAATTCTATATCGCTATCTCTGAACTACACTGAGAAAAAAATACTCAGAAATCAATAAATATACTTTTGAATAAAATGCTTTTGGAAGATATTTATTGATTTCCGAGTATTTTTTTCTGAGTGTACCCTCTACGAAATAAGAATAAAAAACGAATAAAAGCCTCAATAGAGAATCGTCTATAAATAACACGTGGTAAAACGGGCACGCATGTGATCGCTTAGCACGTGTTTCTTCCTTATAAAGTTACACCTTAATTGAAATATATTTTTAGACCTAATGGGCTAGATTTCAGCCCATCTTTAGTAGGGTGATCCAAAAAATTAAATTAAAAAAAAATTAAACTGCTCTACAAATTACTTGTTCCTTTTGATATATCTATATTATTTATAGATCACAAAAAATCACTCTTGTTTTAAAACTAAAGATGGGCTTAAATCTGTTAAGTCTATAAAACACGAACTTAAATTAACGTATAACAAAAGCAAGCTATAAAAAAATTATACTTTTTATCTGTGTAAGTTAGAGCTTAGCAACAGTGGCAGAATCTGGCATCTGACAGGATTCATTCATGATGTTACTGTCAAACCCAGGGCTTATAATATACTTTCTTATAATATTCTTTAATTGACAGATTCAGTTAATTCTACCTATAACAATTAAAATCAATCTAAAAATGCAAGCACAAACATAATTTTGATTAAGTTTTCCCAATTTGCAAATAAAAAATTGTAACAATGAAAAATTACAATACAAAAAGTTCAAAAAAAGAGGGAATATCAACACCTCCAGGGATTACTAATAAAACCAAAAAAATCGGAAAGAAGTGAGAAGTGGAAACTGGAAAAGGAGAGAGAGACAAGGAAGAGGCTAGATACGTGGAAAAAGATATAGTATTCAAGGGTTGGAATAGGGCATTACAGAGTGGGATGGAATCGAGGGGAATTCTAGTGTGGGGTTGAGAAGGAGTGATTGGGATACACGTAGAGGCGAGCAACGAGCATCACCGAGTACGTTGCGGACTATCGACCGGGTTTCTGGCGCTTGCGCCCACGAAAATCCATCTAACCACCCTCTAAACCGTCTTACCGGCGACGCGTCGCGACGACGTCGACGATCAACCACGGGACAGTGCCTCCCACGTTGTCACAGTATCGTTTTCCCTTTGTTGCCCGATCCATCGATTCCCTTCTTGTAACCCAACGATTTACAGGGTTTCGGGTTTGCTCCGGAGCCAAACTGGCCCAGCTTCCCCCATTCGCAAGTTAATCGTCAGTGAAAAAAGGCGACGACAGTGAGCCCTAAGCGTACACACGTCTGCGGTCAGACAGGTGATCGGTGAAGTGAAAAAAACAGGCAAGTTTCAATTTTAAGGGAAGATTTCAAAAGAAGTTCGTCGCCCCTAGGCTGGATGCACCAGGAAATGGAGTGGTAGGGCTCAAAAAAGGCCCCTATAGTCCTAGACACCGCCTTCTTCCTCTCTTTATCTCTCTCTCTCGCTCTCTCTGTCTATCTTGCACCCTTTCCCCCACCCCTCCTTTCTATTTCACTCTTACTTCGCTAGAGTCGCGTCATTTCGTCATCCATCTTCCTTCACCCGGAATCCTGATACCCTGTTGTGATATCCTTATTTTCTTGATCGGGATTTTCTGATAGTACTTATTATAAGCGATATAGGTTCAGAAATATTGAGGATGAATTTTAATAGAGCTAATTTCCATGGTGCCTCCAGTATGATACGCAGAAGTACGTAAGGGAGGCGCTTTATAAGGAGAGGATAGGGTTGTCTTCGAGGAGACGGAACTCCCGAAGAGGAAAAGGTCTTCTGGGAGGTGAAGGCCAAGTCTGACGGCCAATCAACGTCAGCATCCGACGGTCCTTACGCGACTGTGTGCAACTCATTGTTCCACTGCCCCAGACAACGCGGCCTCATGATTGGTTCGTTTTGGAATCTGTGCCGTGCGTGCCCTTCAATGCCAATAGATAAGGTGAGCAAATGCTGAAAATGGTTACGTATACTTCATAGTTCAATCCATAACCGTTGCTGAGTCATTGGAATTTTTTAAAACTATTTTTGTCTCGTTTGTGTGGCAATGCTTTCCAGAGAAATGATTCATTTATTTAGCTTTTCAGTTTTGGATTCAGGCATTAGGAGATTTTAAAATTTATTGAAACCCTTCGATGGAAAATCAATGGTTTGGCTTTCGAGCGACTGAAGGACACGTGGTGTCTCTTTCTTCAACTCCATACAGTCAATAAATGAGTCTTGCATAAAATCAAAAATTATTTCATCTATATTATATTAAACATAGTATTTGCATTGATTTACATTTTTTTGGTAAGCTATGTAACGAGCAGGTTGGATAAAAGTTTTTTTTTTTTGTAATTTCTACTAATAAGTATAGTAATTCTTACTATATTTGGAATTTGATGATAAATCTATCAGTAACTAATTAAGTATAGTCTTGAAACCGTTTTCTCTAATTATTGATTTTGAAAGGTATTGAATTGTATTTAATTTAATAAGGGAGGAAATTAATTACGTAACTAATTAAATTGAATCAAATGAAGGTCTCAATAAGAGCTGGGGTAAAAATAGTATAAAATATTTCTCACAGAGACGTAGTTATGAGGTAACTTCTGAAGAGTTGAAATTATGAATATTTTTTACAAGTATACATGAAAATGCGCAATATGTGCAAATTTTACACTAATATATTCATAATTAAGGATTTAAAAATGAGAATATATAGATGCTCTAAAATGCGGCTTTTAAATGTTCTGACTTTCAGCAATGTAACGTCTCGTCGAGTCAACGTCCGACACTGACCTAGTAGATACCCTTACGTAACTTATCATTTATTTTAAGTAAGAACGTAAATTATCTACAGATAACTAGTTTATTTTAACACCTCTCAATGCTTGGAAATAAACCAGATAAATCATTCACGAAATTTGACAAATTTAGTAAAGAATCAATAAAGCAAGTGCCATCATCAGTTTCATTGATAATTATCTTCAATCGTTTCATACTTCCACACATTCTCTTTATTTTATTCAATGCTATAATATTCAAATATTTCGTTGTTATTAATAATAGCTCTTCAAATAAAATCAATACTTTCCTGCAGCAAAGAACGATTTAAATACGTTTCATACGTGTTTCCAGCGATTCGTTTAATTCGACGTTGCTTTACCAATAGAACTGGCTATCTCGACAGAACCTGATAAAACTCATCTATAAAATAAATGACAATTCAACCAAATGAAGCAGTTCCTGATAAAAATATTTCACAGAGATGACTGCAGTTTAAAATAAATAGATTGTAAATAAAATATGAGACAACACAAACCCTGTCATTTACTCAATTTCATATTGAATTAAAAAAAATGAATAACTAATAATCTAATATCTAATGATTCTAAATATACGCGATGCGCGAAAATTCGAGAAATCAAAAAAAAAATCGGAAAATCTGAGGATTCGAACAGAACAATAAAATGTCGAATTCACCACTGCGGTGAAGTTGAATAGTAGGTCGTAATTTATACCCAGGAACAAAATTGGCTGGCTCGCTTTGCCAGAACTATGCAGTACAGGCAACGACCCTCACCCCTCTACAATCAACTCTCGCCCTCTACACCCTCGTAGTATTCACGTCGCGAAAGTTATAGGTGAACGTCACCTAAAGAGTCAGGGAAACGGCATTGCGCCACTCTTCTTGTTCACCAAGTACTTTGGCTTTTACTACTAAAAACTAGATGCCCGCATTGATGCAAGGGTTCAACATATTTATGGCCATTCTCCGTATAGAATGCAAGTACCAGGTGACGAAAACTATTCGCATTTATGAACCCTCTATATTGGATAAGCCGTGCTAAAAGCATAAAACTTGGTATATGATAGATCTGATAAAAGTCTTCATGCTTTCCTGACAGCGATCGATATGTGGCTATTGTACTGTCAGGTAGCTACGGTACTTCTACCTGAAATCACTTTCAAGGCCGCTTCAGACATTTAAGAAGTTGAAGCCTTCTATTCTTTAGAGTTTAAAAAAAGAAAACCAGATTTTCTTAAACTCTGATCAAATTAGTGTCACCCGACCCCTTTCATATTTTTTTTTTTGAAAAGAAATACTTTTACATGATGATCATACTTTCTGAAGCTTTATCAAATTATAATTTATAAAATTCTGAGAAAAATGCTTCTTTGTTATAATAATAGAACTTTTCTACATATATAATATGCAGATGTTGTAAGTTTTCCTCTTATTAGTCTCCAGTCTAATAAACCGAAGACTTGGAATCGTGGCCTGAAATTTAAGGCTTTAATAGTCGTCGAGAACCAGCGTATCAACATATCATCATGCCAGATAGGGTCTTAGTTTTTATCGGTTCATAAAATGTATAATTAATGAAGCTCCTATTAGAGCCTCATCAAGCAGTCTATATTTTATTCAAACATTTCATACAATATTAAATATCCACTGCTTTAAACTTTAATAAAGATTTTTTACGGGTATATTCGGAGTAATCTAATAATTTTTAACTACTCATGACAAATTTCTAAAACAATTAGTGCGACTCTACTTTACTTACTAAAGTCGAGTTTAGACAAGTTCCAAGAGTTGATGTATTAAATTTAATTTAGTTCTGAAAGTTCTCTCTACTATCCCTCCTTCATACCGTAGAATTGCTTCCATTCATTTGAGAAGTGTCATGAATTTCTACATTTAAATTTAAAATTACAAATTTTAAACTTTAATTTAATATATGACTAAAATTTCATAATTTTCCATGTCCATAATTTTTCCTTTCTTTAACAGCTCCATTCGGAATACAGGAGCACTTATACATGGCACGAATACAAAGGACCGCACCAGGAAGCTGTCGTGCGGCGACCACCACAAGCGCCTTCGAGTAAGTTCAAAAAGAGGTATCCCAAGAGTGTAGCTTCTCTTAGAATTTCAAATATATGATAAATTCTCGTATGCACACTCTATTCACGCGAAGTATAACCGGTGCCAAGATTTCATTGAGTTTTCTACATTTATATAACGAGATAAAGATGCTCAACTTATAAAGTAGTATTTTCACTTCAGATATGAAAACTACATTTCCTATTACATTATGTATTATTACAATTTATGTACTATTACAATTTACTTCTCATTTTTCCAATAAAAAAAAGATTTTTGCAAAAAAAGTGTGAATACGTGCATTTAAATCGTGAGTCGATGTTTGAAAATCCTAAAAATAATTCGTCTACTGATTTGATAATGAAATCTAAATTACACAGAAAAAAACAAGGACTGAAAGTGTTTTTTCTGTGTAAAAACTTCTTGTACAAAAATGTGGGATTAAATAAAAATATAAATAATATAAATACAAATTCAGTAATTAAAATTGAAAACATCGACTCACAACGGCTCTCAAATCTTCACTCGGATTTCACTGTGCTTAGTTCTGTGTTAGTGAATTTCTTGCTCTTCAATAAATCGCCACGTCTAGCACTCATCTTACACTTATAATTCACTTTTACTCGTTAAGATTATTACATTTTTTAATGTCGATGTTGTACTCGATGTTATTTGATTGACACACACTTTTTCGCTATAGAGTGTACATACTGTTTCACTTATATATACAATTTTACACATATACATACATATATATATAGTACACACTGTATACACTAAAGGCAGTGATATATTTTCGCAATTCAGTCAAGTTAATCTAGAATTTTTCTATTCTATGAAACCTTTCTTAGGAATGCTGTGATATATGCATTTTTATTATACTGTTCTTCTTTTTCGAGTTTTCTCATTACAATCTTAGCATTAGGAAATAGCCAGAGTGAAACAAGAGTTAAGAAAATACCCTTATTCAAAATTCTTATTATCCTGAAATCCAGTTCAAGTGGAAGAAACTTGATACTTGTACATGATCAATAAATAATATATATCGTTTCCGGATGATAAAATTTGATGTTAAATTATCAGCAAACAAATAATGAACATATTTTCTATTGCTTGGTCGATTATTAAATTTCTTCTACTGAAAGTTGGATGAATATTGCCGCTAGGAAAAAATTAGCGAGTCGCTTTAGGAAATGCTTTTCCCAACGAGGAAAAAGCATTGGAATCGAAGTTTCTTTGAAAAATGGAGGAAAGAGGTATAGTGGTTATAATACATGTAAAAGTTGATTCTTTCTGAAACGGCGAAGCTTTAGTTTAGTGCGATTCCCATAGAGACACGAGCCAGCTGCGAATTTTGATTGCAGCGAAACAAACGAACGCGAAGCTTCAATCAGCCAAGTCAACCGAGGATGAGAACAGCGAAGGTAAGATACAAACGACCGAGCTACGCAAACTGAGTTTCCTTTTGTCCCAATTTAAGTTTCACATTTGTATCCACGTCATCTCATCCAACGCTAGTTATGTCGCGATTCTCACTTTATTTTATATAATACTCCTCCGCATTGCTGTGAAAGACACTGCAGCCGCACAAGCAAAATTTTATTTCACTTTTTTATTATTTACTTGATGTAGTTAGAGCATATTTATAAGTAGTCACACAAACTAGAATAAGGCATACGCATATTTGTATACAGTACACTTTTTTCTCCTTTTGGAGATACATATAGATATATTTAATTAACAATAGAAATATTTAATTGACAATAGATATATTTAATGTAAAATAGCGAAATTAGAAAAAGAAAATTCTTGCAAATGCATTTTTTTTATTATCTATAATTTAAAAGCATTGCAGCAACAAATTATGATTACAGTATTCAAAATCGTTCGAGCGATATGATTACATAATTCTGTAATTTGTAGACAAATGGCTATATTGGAAAAACTTTACAAGGTTAGATAAAAAGTCATATCATTACTGATGATGTACTGGTTATTTATTAAAGCTCAATTTAAAAAATGTGAGTATGAATATTTCACTAGCTTTATTTATTTAAAAAGTTTTTAAGTTTTTATTGAGGTAAAAGCTATTTTCATATAAATATTCTATCTTTGTGTATATTATCAACATTAAATTTGTACGGCGTGTAAATATGTAAGTAATACAAGTCGCTGCTTCCAGATACGCTTTGTTACACAACGTGTTATAAAATACAAAAAAAGCAAATTGAGATGTAGCAGAAAATTTGGTATTCAATTTATAAAACGCTCAATCAATTTGGTTTTCATTTGAAACGCAACATAAAAAATACTAAGGTCTATAAACTAGTTATTTATGGCTTGAGATCGCTTTATAGCATTCAAATTACGCCCCGCTTTCAACTAATTGACTTTTGTGAGGATATGAATTTAATTAGTTTCGGCACAAAACAATATTTATAAAATTTATATATTCATGCTTTATTTATTTCAACGAATATTATTGTTCAAATTAACAATAGATCACAAAATTTTTTTATAATTTTGATTCCATTTTCGATTAAATAGTAAAATTCTCTTATAGATTTAAATCGAAACAATAACCGGATAAAGGCCGCATTTATTAATAAGCCCTTCGTACATTATTCGTTGATAACGCTTACACATATAAATCACTAATTAACATATTAATCATAAATGCTTTAGTCAGTATTTACACTGAATGAAATTCACAACTCTATAAAAATTTCATTTCCATTATTCAATATTCATATGTTCTCGATATAATTATTGTTTCCTAATACAATAATGATGATTTCACTGTTATTTTGAATTATAAATATCATGCATGTATTCAATTCATTCATTATTATATAGATTAGAGTGTAATAAAATTTTATTACTGTATTGTAACCTACTATACACATTTCCAAATTCTAAAATATTTGGTCTTTATCTGGTTATGGTTACAACTTTCCATGGTATCGAAAGTTACAAAAATACAGAAATTAATAAAATATAATCCGGAAAGAAGACACGCAATTAAACATATAATTAAGAGAATTTGTGAACTTGAACATAATTGTCAATTTTGCAGAAAATTACCCAGTACTAATTTCAATAAATTTTAATCGTTAAATGAATATGTAAGTATAATTGAAATTGACTCATGAAAAAATCATCAGGTTAAAAGTAAATAATAAATCCTGACCCCTGACTTTCATTTTCAAGTGCTCACTGGTCTCTTTCACTCCAGTTCATTTGCAAACCACTGAATGTTAATTAATTATTTCTTGTTCGTATAAACATATAATTATACAATCTCTAGACTCTTTTACATAAGTGATTTTTTTATTTCCAGGACCCACCCTAGAACCGCCCTTGCCGAGGCGGAAAAAATGTCCGGAGCTTGCCTACAGAACACACGAATTCATTACTGCTGCTGACGGAGGTGGAATCGATGGCGTCGATTCGAACGTCGTAGCTGATAAAGTTAGGGTAAGAAAAACTTTGTAACCAGTTCAAATTATTCTAGCAGTTAAAGAATGATGGGAACATTATACATATAGTTCTTTTTAATTTAAATATTTATAAATAAGTTATTCACAATTGCCTAAAAAAATAAACTAAAGAAATATATATATAAGTATGGCACATATATATATATATAAAATAAGGGTATATTTTTGCTACGTCAATATACTATAACCGAACTTACATAACTACCTAAGAGAAAACGATATCCAAGCAAATTACTGCTTAACAAGCAAACCAGCGCTCAGGAAAATAAAATTTAGGTCAAGTATTATAATTACTCGAATTAAACTGCACTTTTATGGAATGAGAAACAACGTGAATATGAAATAAATTTACTTTTTAGGAATTCATATGAATTAATTAATTTCATTATGAATTTCTTAAAAATCTGCATAATATATGTAGAATATATACATAATACATAATAAAGTAGACATAATTTTTATTAACTAGCAGACCAACACGTGCGCTACGCGCACGATTATTTATTTAATTTCTTACAAATTCACGTCATTAAAAAATCAAATGTAGAAAATCTTTATAAAATTGTGAAATCCTTTTAAATTCCACGAGGAACTTTAAAATTCCTTAAAATTTTTTGAATTTTCTTAAAATTTCATGAAGTCCTTTTAAAATTCAACTAAATCTTTTAAATATTATACAAATCTCTTGTAATCACTTTCAATTTTAAGGAATTCCAAATGTTTTAAAATTTTGAGGAATTTTAAGGCATTTCAAAAGGTTTGTATGAATTTTAAGGGGTTTTTAGGAATTTTAAATGAGGTTCTGGAATTTCGAGGAATTTAAGGATATTTTAACAAATCCTCTTAAAATCCTTTAAAATTCCATGAAAAGCTTTTAAATCGTTTAAAATTACTTTTAAAAATAAAATTTTTTTTAAATTCTTACAAGCTTTTTAAAATTCTTTAATATTCCACTAAATCTTTTAAAATTACTGAAAATTCTTACAAGACTTTTAAAATCCTTTATAATGTAACGAAAAACTTTAAAATTCCTTAAAATATATAAAAAATTTTCAAAACTTTTCAAAATTCCCTAAAATTCCACAAAAATTTATTTTAATAGTTTTTTTTTTCGATTTTTAAGGGATTTCAAGAGGTTTTTGGGAGTTTTAAGAAATTTTAACGTATTTCGAAAGTTTTCCTGACATTTTTTGCACCATTAGTTTGTTTTTCTTCTTTCAACTTCAAGTCATTCAAAAACCAATCAGGTTTGCAACACTTTTTTAAGATAGGATAGCACATTATATTTGAATAATTTTCAAAATTATAATAAAGAGAAAAATTGATATAGGAAATTCGTCTATTTGCAGGAAGTTACAGCGACGTCAACGATTCCACCGAGTCAGTTGAGTAAGGCAATATCAAGAATCAGCACAGAATATCGTTTACAATTTGCTTGGCCAAGAAGGCAACAATTGACCAATGGCGAAGTGGCACCACCTGTTGCAGCTGCAGGCAGCACAGGACCTCCAAGGAAATCTCTCAGCATGGGGGCATTAAAACAGGGAATGCAATCAGGGCCTGCTCCAGTTCATAGAAAGCGTCCTGGTGACATTGATCATAAGCGAGATGGTGCGTGCACACCAAAATAATTATATTATGATATTTAAATATTAATATTATAATATTAAACAATTCTTTTTGCTGAATTTTTTAGGAGCTCAAGCATCAGAACTGGAGCCACTTGTGGGAGGCCATACAATGGATGCTATTGATGGTGTCGTTTTAGAAGGTGACGAGCACGAGGAAGAAATGCCGGATTTGAAAGTTACTTTCAGGTCAGAAATTTAAAAAATACCATTAAGATTTTTTTCAGATTTTCACTATTGATGCTTTTCATTAATTATAGATCAAAGCCTCGATAGAGGAAGAAGAAACGCACCTACGAAAGTGCCCACTAATACACTATTTACTTTAATTTACACGTTTTTCATCATTCGCTTTCAGGGGTAAAAAGCCTGGTAGAAGTGTTAAGATAATCGAGAATGATACGGAACTTAAAAAATCTCGAGGGAAACCCTTCCCCACAGCAAATGTCGTGGAACTGAGACGACTCGCTGATGAGTATAAGGTAATTTTTCTAAAACAGAAAAGTGTGTGAACGTTCTCATCATCAGGGATGATCAGACTCTGTGAGTTTGGAAAAGATAATTTTTACTTCCAACCTTGAGAACTTGATGATCTCTGAACATCCCTGAACATCATGTCATTATTGAGAGAATTAATCTGTTTATGTTTAAGAAGAACATCAAACAAAAACAGTATTCATAAAATTATTCTTTTTGAATAATCTTCTCTTTAAATTGATTTGATTTCCAGTAATCTATTCAAATTCATTGAAGCCCATTCACTTTGAGGTGTATGATAACTTTTTGTAATCAATATCCAATAGAAGTTATGATTGAGGTCACAAACTAACGCTCAGTATGCAAATCGGATAAGGCATATAGGTCGCAAGTAGATACAGCCGATTCTAGTCAGCCAGGCGGAAACGCAGTATTCGGCTTGTTGAATCAAATTGATGAGAAGAGTTGATATCGTAGAATATCTGATGATTGATGACTGAACATTACTTTCGATCAATTAATTGATTACTGGCAATAAGAAATAATGCTCTCTCTCAGTTACTAATTATAAAATTCATTATTAAAATTCATAAAGTGTGTTTGACAATATGAAAAATGGTTGGTTTTACCTTTTATTAGCATCGTGACTGGGGCTGTGGACTAGCAAAAGAAGACGAAGCAACATTGTGGAAACGAGTGTCCAGTAATCATGCTCTCAACGCACTTTCACTTGCCAGGCTAGTAGATCGCCAATACTCAATATCAGCCACTGACATTTATCAAATTTGTTCCCGCACATGAAATTACACTGATATTCTTGCATTTTTTAAATATATTCCTTGAGTTTCATTTTATTCTGAAATTCGACTGAAATTCATAATAAAATTGCACATAAAACCACAAATATAGATCTACAAAAATATACAGCACTTTGGGTTCTCTCGTAGTTGTTCGTTATTTCTTCCAACAAATAAAAAAATGTTTTTATATGTACAACTGAATTATATTCATTGAATATAGTAGGTCAGTGACAAAGGAGGAGAAGGAAAAGGAAAATACGAGAAAGGTTGCTCCAGCATCCGCACCAGTAACAATGCCACCTGCTGGAAGACCATCCTCCGTACAAGCTAGACCTATTCATGGTATTCTCTGGGATGATATCAAAGCGGTTAGTTTTTGAGATAAAATTATTCTCTATTTCGTCCACATTTTGCTCCGAGGTTTCCTTTTCATTCAGCTTCATTTATTTACAGAAGCTACATTTATTTATAGAACTCTCTAAATCTGAATTAGTCATAAGTTACTAACGAAATAGTACCAAATCGTTTACTAATACACTTTAGTAAGCATTTCTACTATTAATTAGTTAAAAACTACTAATTCACAGTAAAATAGTACTAATTCAGTTAGTAACGGTAACTAAATCAATTAGTGAGCCTTACAAACTGAATTAGTAATTTTTAACTAATTTATAGTAAAAATGCTTACTAAAGTGTATTAGTAAACGATTTGGCACTATTTCGTTAGTATATTATCAGGAAACTAAAAGTAATCTGCGTAAAATTTACCCTGCGTCACTCAGCGTTAAAATATGTCTAATTTCGTAGGAACTCAGAACTTTTCCAATTTTAACTTCGAAAAATTAGCATTTACTAATAGAATCCAAAGCTATTTACACTTCTTTATTTATAAAACATTCTATTATAGGACAACGAAAAGGCTCGCGCAAGAAGGGACTTTTTGATACGTCATCATCTGGATCGCACTACAGGAGTCGGTAAGCTATATTTCTAAGTAATATAATATAATTAAGAACGATTTATCTTCATTAAGCAAATAATAATTTAATGCAGGTGACGGAGCGTTACTTCCCTCTCCAACGAGAGAGAAGTTAGAACCTGTGATACCTCGCCGACGCGATGACTCGAAGGAACATCGGGAAGAAATTCAGCCAAGGATGAAATCCAGTCCGAAGAATAGTCCTCGAACTGGACGTTCGCAAAGTCTTGGACCCAGTGTTGCTGACCGTAAATCTCCGAAACGACAGCAATCACGGGCTCCTTCCGTTACAAAAGATGCTAAGGTATATATAGGTGACAATAGAACTATTCAAAAGAACAAATTCAATCCCAAATAAAGTAGGTTACAGAAAAACTGTTCGCCATTAGGTTCTTTCAAAAAAGAATTCGCTTCCAAAAGTAATTTGAACGTTTTTGTAAAGATCTAATTCTGCAGTCTAATCCATCAACAAGAAGACTTTTTAGATTTTTTAGACTTCTTAGACTAATTAGCAGGTTTAAACACAAAGATTTAAGAAAAACTCTCAAAGTAATTGCAAGAAAAGAAGCATAATGGCTCTCATTTGCACAATAGTATACCACTGAACAATTAAAATGTTTTCTTTGTTCCAAGGAGAAAGAAAAAGAATCGAAGGACAAAGATAAAGATTCGAGAGAGAGGAGTGGAGAGCGAGAAAGGCATCCCCGACCGAGTAAGTAAACAGTAGATTTTTTTATTTTTCAAAAGTTGTCATTGATCTTCTAGACTAGGTCATTAAGTTTTGATCGAATAGCCTTATATCTATTCTGCAAACTACTTTGCATTTTGGTGGAAGGACTGAACTAAATAGAATAATTCTATTGTTGGAATTTTGACTGTGTCTGCTAAGTCGGATATCTTAAAAATATCCGATAGATTAATCATTAGTTTTTAAACCATGTGACACACCACTAAAAAGAGTATCATATTCTAACAAACTTGACCATTCAAAAATACAATAGTGTCAATGAGGTGAATATAGTTTTTTAAAAAATTGTCAAGAGACTATCATACTCTTTAATTGGTATTGAAAAAACGAATGATCGTCGATACTTCATCTGTGTTTAGGAAAACGCATGATAGAAATGTTTACTTGTTCTTATTTCTCTGCATTTGCAAAATTGATTAATATATGTAGATTATGATATTATAGATCAGATCATGCATAAGAGGAAACTGAGAAGGAATATGTTTTAACGTGCTTTTTTATTACATAATCTGTTAAGTTTCTTTAGCGATTATGATGATAGTTTCATGTGTAAAATATATAGTCCTCAGTTAAATACAATTAGCAATTAGTATTCTGTCAAGAAGTGGATTTCGAGAGTTCTCTCAAACTTCCCGACCCACTCAAGAAAAGTTAGTCAGTATTTCCTAAATACTTTCGAACACGTGACTTGCGTTCATCAAAAAACACCTTATTTTCAGAGCAACATTTCATGAGAACCATGCTGCGAGATTACCATACTCTATTTTCAACTATTTTTTCTTCATTTCTAAAATATAATACTGTTTCAAGCGTTTTTCGAAACCTTCCTCTGAAGATCTGCCGGTTAGCGTGCGCATTCTTTTGAACAAAGTGATAAACGTTCCAAATCTATCATGTCCAAATCTATCAAAATTGATAATAATGTAAAAAAATCGTTTTGATCCAATCTCAATCAGGAGTCATAGTTTCATCTTCATCTCTCCATTAAATCGATTCAATGATCCAATCGAATATTCGAGATTAGAATGATTAGGAAGAGAGTGGGTGTTTCAGCCACTGGTAGCCGAGTCCGGTGGAATATAAGAGAACCTTCAGTTTCTTCTGCAACTTTATCAGCGAGCGGACAACCAATACCACAAATATCACCACCGCCTTCAGGCCCAAAGCCGACTCCAATCCACAGGAGGTCCCCGAAAATTCATCGCAAACGTACGTTCTTTTGTCCGTCAGTCGCATCCAGTCAATGTCAATTCAAAAATTCACGGCAGTTGGAGAAAAATTTCTTTTTCGCACCTCAAACAACACACTCCGCAAGCTTGAAGAATCAATTCGAAAAGTATCCTTGAATTTTTTCTTCTGCGACATATAGGAAAGAGAACAAAATTCCGCATTCTTACTCAAATTGGAATCTTTCTGCACAACTTACACAGTCACTCTGTTCTCCATTTATAATGAAAGTACATCAACGCGTACGCTAGCTCCTATCTTCATAAGGAGCGCTTGAAACTATACAAAGGAATATTTATGATAACTCCTTAATAGATATATTAACTCCCTTCCAATATAATTAAGAAGAACGCACGTCATAGTTACAAAAAGCAAAGAATCACTGAGCTATGTTGGAAAAATTCATTTGTGAAGAAATCAGCTTTTTGTGTATATTCATCTAAATTGAATTAGGATTTAGTTTCAAATCACCCTATCCTGTTGGAAAAAATGAGTTTCTTCTCTTATTCCAAACTGTCGCGCCTGTATTGCAGAGTTGATGTTAGACAAATTCCAAACACTAAATTTGTTAAAAAGAAAACCTGATAAGAATTGGAAATTGGATTTGATAATGGATTATCTAATGAGATTTGATTTGACGGAACTGAGGACATGGGATAGAAAGATGTGTAGTGATAATTGTTTTGTTTAAAGTTAATGTTTGTAAGTTAATGATTCAGTAGCGAATGTGACATACTTGATTTTAGAAACAGTCGCTTACTGTATTTGTACGATATGTTCTAGCCTTCCTCGCAACCAATGCTCCTCCCCATCGCCCTCTTCATCATGCAAAACCCATAACCACCAACATCACAAGTATCACTACCAACACGAACGTCACAGTAAAACCCTCCGAAAAAAAGCATTCGATTCATTCGACCGCATATCACCCGCCTACTGCTACCTCAGCTACCACTGCTGCCGCTGCGGCCAGGCTGGAGCGTGTCAAGCATGCCCAGGCCAAATCGGCTGCTGCAGGTGCTGCAGGCCATCCACCTGTGACTGCAGCTGCAGTCGCGGCCGCGACTGTCGACCCATCCAAATCATCCTCCGAAAGTCGATACGCGCATCGATCGATACAAGCTAGTAAGTAGCATGCAAGCCCTCATGGTCCAACATCTCCAGTTGTTGGATCTGCGGCTTTAGAAACTGCTTTTCGTACCTTCGTTGTGTCCATCATTATATGCTTATGATTATCATTTTTTAAGACTACCAATAAATCATTACATGATTTCATATATGAACGTTGGCAATTTTCAACATTGTATGCGAATGAAATTTCATCTGTAATTGTTTTTGTACGGTTCAAAACTATAAATTGTCTAGCTCACAATGTTGTTCCTTGCCAACTATCGTATCGATGTAAATTTATCATATTTGTACCATGACTTCATTGAGCTTGACGAAGTTGAATTTTTTAAGTACCCCTAGTCAAATACATAATCGTGTCTTCGAATCAAATTCCATTTATGAAAATAAATTACAGGTGCCCTCAGGGAAAGTATCTCAGCAGAAAATGCACCACGGAAGAACCCACCGTTAAAGTTTGTTGAAAATATTCGTTTAGCCTGATAATGAGAACATCATGCGCTGTATAAGTTCAGCATGTCGGTGCATTTTCCATTACTGACCCTATACAAGGACCAATTTCTAATGAAGAATTAAAATCATATTTTTTATTTGTTTTAATATATACACTCTAGTTGTATTATATATTTACAAAATCATTCAAGGTAGAAAACTAAGAATAAGATTAAAATGAAAAGTTCGAAATAAAGAAATTGGTTCTTAGTCAAATGAGCGATAAAACTTTGAAAGATAGTGTTAAAACATCTATAGATTTTTATAACAGAAAATAGTTTCCTGTATCTTTTATATCCTGTTTTTCTCCATGTATATTTATTATGTATTTTAAACAAACCTCTTTTCCATTAAACGTAACGTAGATTGAATTTATTCAAAGTTGAAAATAATAAAAAAAGTAAATAAATAGTATATTTTCTACATAATCAATTTTTAGTGCTTTTTTTTTACGTTTTTGCTTTGTTTCCATAAAGCATTAAAAATTAACACTTGAACTCATTAATTTCATTAATTCAGTCATTCATTCGCTTCAACCTTATCTTTCTGCAATCTCTAAAATTTAATCAGTGGAAAGTCACTGATTTTTCACTGATTCAAGTTTAGAGAGATTACATTAATCATTATCTCCTTTATATAAAATATCATCACAAGATTTAAAAAAAGTAAATATAATAAATCGTCGTATTATAAATCACCACTTCCTTTTAATTCCTTTGCATCTCTCAACAATTCTTGCATACCCGTAGTTACTTAACTGTAACATTTAATTTTTCCTCAATTAAAAAATGGATCTTATAACTTGGAGTAATCTACCTTAAGGTAGAAAAAATCGTTATTTCCTATCGAATATGAATTGCATTTCTGAAAGGGTGTAAAATATTTAATAAACGTCTACAGAGTATGAAGGTGTGCTAGAAGATAAAATTTGATATTATATATACATACACTATTATACATATAATTCTTTACCCATTATCATTATAAATACTGTATTATATATTACTTTTCTTTTTAATATAAAAATTATTACCATTACTGAGTTAAATAGCTTTTTCATCAAGATTATTGAGTGTACATGAATTGACTGCAATTAGTTAGATGAGTGTTTTGTAAAAATTGCCTGATGAAATCAAAATTAATAAGAAATATGTATTTTATCAGTATTGATATAATATAAAATTATGTGCTGGAATCTGTTTTATAATATGCTGTAAAAGATACATATAAAAAGTATCGTCAATGGGATAGTAAACCCACAAAAAATACATAGTGTGTCCTATTATTAAACCATATTCTAACTGCAATATAAATTTTTCAAAGATTTATCAACATGCTTTTGAAATAATTTGATGTAACGTACCAGTATTTTGAGTGAAAATATTCAATATTAGGCACGTGTGGTCTTCTACTAACAAATTGCTATGAACATTCACTGCAACTAATTGATTTTGCATTGTAAATGTATACGTGTTTGCTTCCCACATACTATCTGTCTCTTTCTCTCTCTGTATCTATATCAATGTATTTTTAGGTCACTCCCGTAAAAGTTGACACAAATTTTGTTATTGCTGTGATTATGAATTTCTGGATAAAGCTTACAGTCCAGATTACAGACTCTCCAAAATTCTTTATAGTTTTATAGCTTGAAAATATCTCTTGTCTCTAATCTTACTGTAAAACTCATATCCTAGAAATTTAGTTCAAGCCTGATGATTTTATTAAACATTATATATTATATTTTAATATGAAAAGGCATTTTGAGATTGTATTCCAATTATCAGCAATCGCAGCAAATATTTGGAAAATCAGAATCTCTCACAATTAAATAATACATAATCAAAATGTAGAACTATAATTTAATTAGTGTCTCGAAGGGTAAAAATCATCAAGCTCGAACAAAGTGTGTTAACAAGAAAGATTTTATACATTCTGTGTAAGTCTCACTTATGGATTCCAGTGACCGCAGAGCCTCAGGTAAATGGGGATACAACAGGAGGATCGAGCGTCGCGTCGACTCCGCCATCGCAAGCAGCAGTTCCAACTCCAGTATCGACCGCAAGTCCCTGGATCGACGACGAACCAGTGGTAAAAAGCCCCCCGGAACCAACACGCGTCAAATCCCCAGAACAGATGATAATGCGGTCCCCAGAACCCGTAAATTGGACAGTGCCCCTGGACACAGGGAAAACATTCACTGTCACCCAAAACGTCAGGGAAGGTACGATTTTTCTAAATTCAAATTTAATTGAAGCTCTAACATCTGGAGTATTCAATATATTGAATTTTAATTTTGTTTCTCAAAGGGGAGCCGCTGACAAGACCACATAGTGAGGCAAAGTCATGGGGCCCTTCATCACTGCCTTCAGCACCGCAATCCGCACCTCCTGAATTGGCTCATCAGCACAAATCACATCACTCGCAGCATTCCGGTTACAAATCTCCAGAAAGTGAAAGTGTATCTCTTGGAAGTTTTAGCGGTACTAATGGTCATAAAGATCCTGATTCGGATAGAGGTAGCCCCTTGCCAGTACATGGTCAACGGTCTCCCACACCAACAAAAAGTAGCAAGGTATCTGAAGTAGCTGACAAATATTCGAAAAATCAGTTTCAGTACAAATTAACTAATGTGACATTCTATTTTCTTTGATCAGCACTCAGTTGACGAGGAAGAAGAGATCGAAGATCAAAAGCCAGAGCCATCTATCAAACCAGTCGCTGGAACAAACCTGCGTTGTCTGGAGGATCCTGTCTTTGAATTTGACAGAAAGAAGGACTCTGTCTTGTCAACTTCTACAATTCCAACTGCCACTGTCCCTGGACAACAAGGTTATCGTGTTCTGGAAGCAGAGCCTCCACAAATAAGTGGATCAGGATATCACGTTTTGGAAGCTCCAGCCATCAGTCCAGGTTCATCGCAACGATCAGCTGCCACTGATGTCCTCGAAATGGCTCGCAATCGATTCGACAAATTTTGGGGAAAGGGCCCCGAAAATTAGAGCTTAGATTAAGGCATCGACGATCGATCGCGCTCGGGAGGAACGAATTATATTATTGCATAAGCGCAAAGTTCAAGCTCACTCACGTCTTATCTGAGCTGCTTGTCACCATATATGGCTTCTTATTTTTAGAAACCCTTCAGCGGAAACGACGAAAGAAAAGGCTGGTACCTTGAACAACAGATGAAATATCCGCCGTTTTGCACGAGATTTTAGGAAGCTAATCAAAACTCCCGGCGTTTCTCCTTCGCCCGCACTCTTTTTCGCTAATGAAATGAATACATTCGTAGAACGAACTATTATCGATTTTTTCACGGTTTATCAACGCTGGGTTTATACACCGGATTAGAAAAAGCGAACTGATTTTCTTACAATTAGAGACGTGAACTCTTCCAAGTGTTGAGATCTTCGATTTCGTGATTAGTCAATGAATTTTTCGCCAGATACATCACATTTAGGATATTTATCACCCAACTCTGTTCTCAAGATGATGTCATCATAAAACGTTTAGATAGGTATTGCAAAAGAAAGTTCGTTTATAAAACGAAGATGATTCTAAACAAACATCAGGATTATCGATTCTCATCCCAATTTTATTTTATTTAATGTACCCTAATCACTTTTTTACTTTGATTCGAAACGACTAGGACTTTCCCTATCGAAATAGACACATAATTTTGAGAACAGAGTTGCAAGGAAGGAAATACTTAGTACTACAGTGCAGGAGCCTTCGTTGCTTCTCGTGCATTTTATATGAAAACTGGATGTATCTACCACACGTGATTGTACACGAGTTGTAGGGTGTTTCGTACGATAAAGATGTTCTTTGCTTGCTTCCTCAGTGTAGTCAACGTCCAGGAAGAATAAAGAATAAAGCAAAATCTAGCACGTGTTAGGTTTGGTAGCACCAAACTAATCGACACTCCGATGTTGTTTATCTATATTTAGATATAATTCAGCAGACTTGCTCTGGATCATAGAGAATTGGCGGTACTCGTTTTATGTCCGCAGGTGATTCATAGTGTTTTTAATACGATATACTGTCAGTAACACATTCCAATTCTGAGGTGAAGAGACGAATTGTCCTTTTTCTTAGCCCTGCATGTGAATCACGCTTTATCAGCTTAGCCAGACTGACTCCTCATTTACATCCAGGGTTTAGGTTTTGAGGTCAAGCTTGTGGGAAAAAATTCAGCAAAAAAAACAGACAGTGAAGCAATTAATGGCGAACAATGGATTTTAAAGTTCTTAAGCATTTTACCAATATATTCGTCCAAAACCCTTTCCACAAATGAAAGATGTCTTATTGAAAGGTCTAGTCTGTGAAATTTACCGAATAACTATCGAAACCCAAAAAAAATATAAAGAAATCTAAAAAAGAATCTGCACAGCTTTTGAGGAAAACAAGATCAAGATCGTTCTAAGAATGTAAAGATTAGATGTTATGATAATCGTGGTGGAAATGCAGATACTGTTATTTCTTATTCCGTCTATTTGATACAAAATCTGCTTACGCATATTTTTTTGGCGATTTATTTATGATCAATATATAGAGAGACAACTGTTGAAACTAAATTCAGTCTGTCGATGATTGATACGCATCGTAACACGTTCGATATTACACCGGGGAGTTTGGAAAAGCTCGCACACTTTGATTCGGTCCACGCACGTAAAAATCGCCTCGATTTATGATTTAAAGTTCAAAAAAATTAAAAGGAAATCGGGAAAGAGCTTTTCTCTCTCACGCGCATTTAAACACATCAGTACACCACTCCATCCAGATCCACGTCCAAAGTCCACAATTTACCAACTTTAGCGCAAGAGTACGCGAACCTAATGACTGATTGACACTCCTAGTTAACTTACGACTCGAGTTATTGACGAGGATGGACCATGTGAGGGATAGAAAAAAAGAGAAAACTGAAATAATCAGCACTGAAATCTTGAAATGGAATTTCAGACACACCTGACTGAAATGGGCAAAAATTTTGCAGTGATCATTTAAAAGAAAGAATGAAATGAATTTTGAAAAGATTCAGCAAATGCAGACATTTTTGACCATTTTTATAAGGGCATGTTTGAAATTGTTTACAGAAAATGTGAATGTTGGTTACACCCGAAAATAATTTGTATCTCAGTTTTGCCTTCCTTCTGTAATTACAATATTTTGATCCACAAAATATAAATACATTTTTTTTTTTTGAGAGACCTGTAATAATTTCATTCATGTTAATACTTTTTGATTGAACTTGACCCATTCATCTATTTCTAGTGAGATTGACGAAATTCAGTTGAATTTGACGAAACAAGTAAATGTTAATAGATCCAACTAAATTTTTCGTCTAAATTCAAGTAAATTTTGCCAAATTCAAGCGTAAATAACTATAAATTCAGATGAATGCTTTAATTAAATTCAATTAACTATAATTAAATATATAATTAAACTCAATTAATTTATAGAAAGACAGAAAGTAAGGACAAGGGGAGATACAAAAATAATTGCTAAATGATACGAGTATCTTTAATGAAAATCTGCTGCTGATCTTGAAAAGGGAATTAAATTATGCTAGCTGGAGATGCAAAGAACGAATGAAGGGAGGTACATTATTAAAATGTGAAATGTAATAAAAAGACAGTGATATAGAATATAAAATAAACAATGTCTCAACACGATAATGAATGAAATTGTGTGAATGAAATAATGAAATAATTGCGCAGCAGTCAACCGTCTCACTTGAATCCAGCACACGAGAAAGAGAAGGTGAAAATGAAAAAAACGAGATCGAATGTGTGAACGAAAGAGAGGCTACCCGGGATTTCGTTTGCATTCCCGCCTTAGTCTCTATGCCTATTATAAATATAGATAGACCTTATTATAATGTAATACAATTATACACAAAATATAAATAAATGAATGTATATATACATATATACATTATATAATATATAATACCATTCGAAAAGGCGAGATAAGTAGGCTGTGGTTGGAAAAGGAAAGAATAAAGAGTGATCGATCAGACTCTTTTCACAAAATATGAGAATTTTCTGAGAGAAAATAAGGAAAGAAAATTTCAAATTTTTTTAAAATTTAGTTACCAGAATTCAATTTCAAATTATTTTTGTTCTAATTACGTTATTTTGACAAGAAGAGGTGCAACGAAATGACAGAAAAATATTTGAAAGACTGGATCTAGAAAAAAAGTTCCTTGTTTGTGAATTCGTGTATATATGTATAATTGTAATAATGCAAGAATGATAGATTTGAAAAACTGTAATGATAACCTAATGTTTAACAGGGTACTAATATAGTTTTGATATGACAATTTAAGACGTACTTGTATTTTTCAGAATCATTTATTAGTTGTTGTCTCAGAATTTAACGTATTCATTCAAGTTATAGAGTAATTATTATAATGAAAATTTATTAAAAGAAACACAAGTCATTTTTCATTTTTACACTGCCACTATTAATTCTGAAAAATTCAGTTTTAGTAAATTCGATTTAATCGAATTATATTTCACGGAATGAATGTTTTAAAATTATGATAGAAATTCTTTCCCATATTTTGAGAAAAAAGTTCTTGATCATCGCTCTTATACGAATATGAGAGTATTAAACATTGAGTAATCTAAATAATTTATGAAATAATTTATGACGCATAGATATGATAAAAGAGAAGGGCATTCACGATGATTATTTCTTATTATGTCATGTGAATTGAGAAAATTGCACTTTTGTATGCAAAGTTTAGGAAAATTATATAAATATTCCAAAAATCACAACTGATTTTTGTTTTTTATTATAAAATATGTGTCAATCCTGATACATTTTCATTAATTTTTGAACTAATTGAAAATATTTTTTTAACTTGTAGATGGACTGAATTAATATTTAATTCAAAAATGAAAATATCTATTTTTATATAATAATTTTTTCTAATGATTATAAAAATACATAATTAATTTGAGGTAACAAAAGAAATCTAATTACTTTTTGGAATTTTAAATTAGTTACGGTTGCGATTTTTGGAGAACCCTAAATAAAGCTTTAAAAAAATTAGGCAAAGTTGTTGTGTATTTATATTGTATTTTTGAGCGTACTATTGAACTGACAAGTTCAATTATTATCAGAATATAATTGTGCTTTTATGAATATTGAACTACTAAAAAAATCTACTTCACAAGACGTAATGTTTCAAACATAAAAAGGAATAAAAAAATTATTGGCAAAAAGTGATGCAAGTTTAATTCTCTGTTGTTAAAGTAACTTGCTTGCCATGAACTGATTTTACGATACTAAATATTTGCGAGGCGAGTGTCGCTTTTAACATAAAAAAAAACTTCAATGTTTTTAAAATTTGCAAATGTAATGTAATGAGTGCAAATATATGAAAGAAAGATAGAAACTTTATCCTTTTTATTGAGAGGTATTGAGTTCAAATATTTCTCAATATATTTTCATTAAAATTTAATAGTGCCAATATATTTCTTTATATAATAAAAGAAACTTCGGTGTTAAATTACAACGCAAAATCAGATTCAGGCGAAAAATCTTTCATAAAATAAAGTTTTTTTGAAGTCTAGATTACATCTTTTCAAAATTATCTATTTTCTTGTAAAAAAAATATATAAATTTTCAAATACTTCTGTTTCTAAAAGAATCGAAGTTTGAAAGCTACGAAGTTGTGAGTGCCTATATAGTATAGCTTTTTTAAATATTAAAAAAATCAATGACACTTAAAATGAATTCCCTATTGCATTTTGATATTTCGGAAGTTTTAATATTATGGCACTTACGACATTTCTTGGACAGGTTTAGTCATATTTTCTGGTTTCTACGTGGTTAAATGTGCTGGATAAATTTAAGTTTGCACTCTCAGATTGCAATATGAAAGAAGATCATTTATTACAATATTGAAGATTATTATGGCTATATATTATATAAATTATATATTATATATTACTAGACATTGAAATACTCGTAATAAAGACACGCCGACGCTTCCTGTGAACTCGATTCTTAATCAACCTATCAAAACATTCCCTGGAAAGGTCCCATTTATAATAATAAAAAAAGTTACTCAGGTGTTTTGATGTGTAAAGAAAAAAAAACGATTTTCAGCTAATCACTTGTTTCATTATTTTTATCTGTCAAACTTGGTAACTTTGATCATAGATACGTTTTTTTTTATTATTGTGAATTGATTTTTTTTTTAACTTAAAATAAAAATGACTGTCCAAAAGTAAAATATTTTTTTCAAGATGAAATCTAATAATTCCAAATGCAATAGAAAAGAATGTATATTAATTTGTATATTATAATTTAGTTTTTTCTTTATCAATTATATAAAGAAATTGATATATAATGTGTTTTTTACCATTTTCATATAAATCAGCAAATTATCTGAGTCTTCAAGAATCTCCATCAATCGAGGCACTAAAAACACTCGCTGAGGAAGAATTTATCAAAGAATTTCATCAACATCCTAACTACGCAACAATTGCTCCTGGATGTTTCAATATTGCTGGTGAAGTTTCCAACTTTAATGATGGGAAATCTTTGTGCATGGTCAGCAAGTTTCAGTTATTATTTACTGTATTTATTACCCGATAATAATTTTTTAAATTCTTTAATATAAAAGGCCATTCAACTGTGTGTTGTTGTTGTTGGAAGAAGAAGAAATAGAAGTAGATGGTGTTGTGTTAAAACACTATCAAAAGAAGTAGAAGAGCCAAATACATACAAATTTTTCTTAAACACAAATGGTCTTGAAATAACAAATACACCTTCATGGATAAATTATATAAAAGCAGCAATTAAGAGCTACAAGGCCAAAAGAGGTAGTACTAAATTCTTATGATCAATTTGTCTTTAATTTAGAACGCTTGGAATTTTGATGGATGTATAATTATAACTATTTTAATCTCTCTATTAACAGAATTAATTCCCGGATTTAATGTCGTCATAGCATCCAACATTCCAATTAAATCTGGACTAGGAAGCAGCACTGCTCTTTCATTAGCAATTTACACTTTTCTCGAATCCATCACAACAATTTATACAATAAATAACTTTGAAAAAGCCATTGCCTGCAAATTAGCACATACACTCGTCGCAAAAGAATCCAATTTCATTGGTGAAGCTCTGGTTTCTGTAATTGGATGTAACGAAAGTCTAATCGAAATTGATACCAGGACTTTAGAAGTCACAGAACACAAATGGGATTCCAAAGATATCGAGTGGATATTTATCCTATTACCTAACAACAAAGCAGAAGCTTCAGGCTATGAAAAGTATTTAATCCATTGCAGACAAATAGCTTTTGCTACAAACATGACCAGCTTTCGAGATGTAACGATTGAAGATCTTTCCAAATTAGAATCATTATTTTCTGATACTTACATGAACGTTGCAAAACATATCATCGAAGAAAATTCTAGGGTTTCTCGAATTGTCCAATGCATCAAAGAAAAATCCTGGAACAAATTAGGTTTTATTAGAACAGTTCATAGATGAAATAATATATGTTGCGTATTTTTTATAAAAATTATTCCAACAGGAGAAACTTTATGGGAAAGTTACTCATCATCGAAAAGTAATATAACAAATTATGACACCAAGGTGGAAAGAATCATGGCAATATTAAAAAATATTTCCGGAATTTTAGGAGCCAAAGTTATTGGTCATAAATTTTCAGGAAGAATTCTTGTTCTGGTAAAATTAATAGTAAAGTAAGAATTATTTAAAATTAATAAATGTCGATTTATTTTCTAGATTCGAAAGAAAGCTGTCGAAGAAATGATTCAAGCTTTAAAAGACATAAGTAATCCAGAATACTTCATCCTTCGACCAACATCAGGAGTTAAAATATTATACGCAGATGATTCCATATCATATAAACCTAGAAGTTGTTTAGAACAAGCCAGAATTTGTTGGAAATACCATCTCCAAAACACAGAGTCATTCACACAGTATTATACAAAATTGGGGCTTATCTTTCCTAAGAATTAATTATAAAAGAATTAAAACTTTTTAATCAAAAGCCAAAATTTTTATTTATAAGTATTGCTTGCTTGCTGTACACTTTTAATTTAGAAAAAAATTATCAATTAATATAAATATTGAATAGAATTATGTATTATGCAAATTTTTAAAGTCTAAATTATGACTAGATTGTAAAAAAACACTTAGCAAAGATATGATTATAATTATAATGCGCAAAAGAAAAGAAAAAATAATAAAAAATAAGTGAATACTTTCTCATAACATGATTTCATGTTCCTAACTAATCTAATAAACTAAAAAAAAAACTTTAATAATAACAAAATCAGCTTCAAAATACTTCAAAATCCAAACACATATTACAATATCGTGAATTTCAGCATAACAAAATGTGATTTTTACTTCCAAGAGCCACTGATAGATTATCTATCAATAAACTCTATCGAATATTCTATTTAACATCTAAAAAATAATCACCAGATATATCACTCAGTTTAAAAAATTTCCGATTTTAACTACAATAGGATTTTAAAATTTTAAAGGGTAGTTTACAAAAACCCAATCTTCTATCTCTCCATCTTCATTTCTCATATCATCGTACACAACCGTTGTCACAAATTCTCTTGAAAGATCTGAAAGAATGAAAAAGAATGTAGTTATTTAATTAGTAATTTTTTAGATCCTAATAAATTAAAGAATTTAATATTATTAAATTAAATACCATTAAACTTAAGTTCTGAATCTATGTTGATGTTTGACGTGGGTGGTTCAACTGCAATATCGACGTTGTTATTTTCATTAAACTTGCTTTGCAAAAGTATTTTGCTGCATTCGCCCAACTCTTCCAATTTCTTCAATTCCATTTTATAACTCACATCTTCCTCTTCTATGGATTCAGTTTCCGTGCGATCGGTTTGTTCATCTGGTACTTCGATTTGTTCTTTTAAATTAGAATAAAAATCGTTTCCATTGACATTACAACCGACATAAGGAATTTTATCAATTGAATTAGAAATATCTGAATCTGTAGAATAAATTCGACTTCCTGTCATGTATTCGGAAAGATCAAAGTTCAGAACATCGGCGAGAAGTTTCTCTTTATCCTCAACATCCTTTTGAATAGAGTCTAAGTTTCTGTCCATCTTCAGCATCATATCGTTATCAACACTCAAAGTGAGAAAAGAGGAATGTGTGGTTTTCGTTATACCATTATTTAATTGACATTTGATAAAATTATCAGGAGATTCATTGTTTGTGGTACCGTTTTCGTTGCCATTCGAAAGCTTATTTAAATACTTCTTATTTCTACGTTCAGGAGTGAATACAACATCCTCGAATTCTTGTTCAGCAATTTTCTGAAAAATGCGTCGACGGTCATTTCGTTTCTCTTCATCTTCTAGCGTTTTTTTACCGAAGGCTTCTACTCCAATTCCTAAGGTTGAATCGCTTTCAGTTATCAAAGAAGTATCCAACTCTAATGGAACAATCGGTGGTATTTCTAATGCCTCTTCAGCGTTCACTATTGATGTTGTATCCATTCCTATTGTGACTGTCGGCAAGACACTGAAAATTAATTAATATTAAATGACACAATTGCATCAGTGAAAAAATTCGAAGTGTACTGATGTTTACAATTTACCACTCACCCTATCGCTTGAATAATATTCGTTGGGTTAATTTTATGGAAAGGAATAGCTGGAACTATTGAGCTCTCCTTTAATTTGGAAGTCAACTCCAAAATTCCTGCCGTAACAGGCTTACTAATTTGGGCGAGAGATATTGAATCCATCATGGAGTCTGCGTCTGAAATAAAGTAATATTGTTAAATTAAGTATTTCATTATGAAAACAATGCATAGTTTTTTTTTACTAATTTAAAGGATGTCTTTCACTGACTTGGAGCAATAATGTTATTCTCAGGATGATAGGCGATTCTTATAACATTTCTTTCGCCTTCAAGAACAAAAATTTCATCCTTGGTGCATGCAACATCAGTAACGTGTCGCACATCTGTTACAGCAGACATAACATTTATATTCGTTGGATTTAGAACATAAATGATATCTCCACTGTACGTAACCAATAGATCATCAGAGAATGGCAGAAGAATGCCAAAAGACGGTTCCCGTCGACTTCTTCTTGCACTTTCTGGAGCTGGATTTAGCAATTCAACTTCTGTGTGACCAGAACGAATTACATCCTTAAACATCAGCGTTTTGAGTACAGTTCCATTCTTATCAGCCTGCCAAAGTCGCAAGCCAGGCCTGCTTGCATAAATCACAGGTTCTTGTATGTGACTTTGTCGATTTCCAAAAACTGCTCCTAATTTTCCTAATACCTTTCGTTCCTTTTGACCGACTTGCATGACTTTTCCTTTCTCATTTAAATGAACGAGTATCGTTCGAAATACTGTAGATACTAAGAGCAATCCATGTTGGTAACTGAGTTGCACAACTGAATATTTCTCGTTTAAAAGTTCAGATGACTTTGATAAATGCTATAAGAATAAATTAAACCAAATTTAGATACTCAATCAGATTTATTTAAATTTTAATAATACTTGAAGATAGTTTACTTACCATACAAAAGTCAATTTCAGTAAAGACTACCAAACCATCTTGATCTCCACTGAAAAGCTTCATGCCATTTTTTGACCAGTCAACTGCAGTGACTGTACATTTGTGCAAACCTGTTATGTTATATCTTTCAATCTGTTTCTTCTGTTTCGGTTTAAGACTTTCTGGCAATGAGTCTGGAGGTTGTTTTGGTATTTGAAAAACTGTAACTATTCCCTGATCATTGCCTGCAGCGACCATGTAATCTACTGTCGAAATCACTCGTATACATGAGATTACTGCACTGGTATTCTGTAAATAAAATTAATTAGAAATACTGATATTTACAAATAGAAGGTCTAATATTTACAAATAGTAAAGAATTACCTCGCATCGAAGTTTCTGCACTTCTCCATTTTCGCGATTGAACCAATAAACAAGGCCATGATTTGTACCAATAGCAATAAATTCTGGTACAACATCTATGCATGTAAAGTTGAGGTTTTGGGAGAAAATTCCATTTTGAATTTTTGCTGGTAATCTTTGAAGAAGAGCGGCAAGTGGAGCCCATTCTCTCAACAAACCACTGTCTTCACTCATTGGAGTCGTCATTTTAACTTAAAATTATAATTTTCCATTTTATAACTTAATAACAAAATATTTAATAAATTTTAAAAACATTAACGCACAATTTTTGAACATAGAAACTAGGCTCCAAATTCAATTCTCCATTCTACTCAATGAAAATTATAGATAATTATTTTTTCGCTCTGTAGCACTAATATTTATTCAAATATAAAACTGCATACAGAGCGAAAAAATATTTAGTTTCGATAATTTTTGCATAAAACGAAGAATTCAAAATCTAACTTCAAAATCGATTATTTTCATTTTTCTTTAAAAATATTTGAATTAGATATTTTATCGCTCTGTACGCATAATTCTAATTAACAATTAATTAATTCTACAGAGGGAAAAAATTCTAATTAAAATATTTTTGGAGTAAAATGAAGAAATCGAATTTTTAGATTAGAACTTAGCTCCAAAACCCTTAATATTAATTAATTTTGAATTGTATAATTGTTTAGAGAGATTTTTACTGGTAAATTCGCGCATATTCATACAGTTTGTAGGTTAACTTTAGGAAACAGGAAACTTCTCCATTGCCATAAATATTATCATATAAGCGGCAAAAAATTAATGTTATTATCAAATTAAATATGACAGACCGAAAAATTGGTTTTACTCACCGATATTTCCAAAACTGTATACTAATAGAGTCGCTATGTCTTGTTAATCTTCTACGAAAGCGATAAGTATATCAGTTTATAATATTTTTTCACTGTTCTACAAGTTAGAAGTTTTATCTACATTATTACTAAGTAGAAACACACACAACTTATCGTTCTGACTCAATATTGAATTTAAAATAAAAATAATCAGATCCCGGTTCACGAGTATTTACTACAAACGTCAGAAAATCTTGTACATTTTTTTTTGAAACATTGAGTGGGTGGAATCGGAATGTATATGTCTAGGAGCGCTATATTTAATACGCGGGAAATTCAAATTCGTTGGATATAAGAAAAAACATTTATTATTGTATCTTTTCAAGATATTAAATAAACAAATCAATCAGAAATGTTACACGAAAGTGTAGATTAAACAGATAATTGCCGGAGTATACTAAAACTCGAAGTGTATTGCTCGAGGACTCAGAGTATGACTAATTTGGAAAAGATAGGGATGATGATGAACAGTTCTAAGATTCTTAACTTTAAAGTGGAGAGGGTTTTCAAAGTACTATCATTGGCTAATAGTCGAGGGGTTTGGCCACGCCTTTCTTGACATTGCAAATTTGAGGGAAAACCCATAATTGAGGAGTGATGCTCATTGAGCCCTGCACATTGAGGTCAACGTCGTTTAACTTTTACATTTATAAGATACGCAGGTCAACAAGACTTATCCTAAGCTAGACTGTCATAAACCTATAAAGTAGGTCTAGATATTCAATGTAGAGATTAAGAAAAAGAATGCAAGAACTTCTTAAACTTTATGACATGGACCCATGATTTTTAAACTAGAAATTTTTTTATGACTTAAGAAGATGTCAAAAACGAGTATAATATTCTGTGTATAGTTTTTAGAAAATTTAACAACTATATTTTATGTTTCAACTAAAAAAGTATCCGTAGTAATTTACAATTATAATTTGTTGTAATATATAAATAAAATAATACCTTCATTCACTCAGTTCAAAGAAAAAAACTTTTCCCTGTTTCCATCTATAAATTTTAGCTTACAAATAGATTCTCCAAGAATAAATTTGATAAACCATCGTTATTAAGAGTCTCACTCTCAGAGCACTTATTCGTTACAGATTCGAAAACGCTGTCAATTTTTTCATAATTAATTTTAATCTCCTGAGGCCTCAATCCATAATAGTCTTCCAAAAAACTTAAAACAGAGTCTTTATCTTGCAAAACATTAAAGATTTTTTTTTCATTCTTGGGTAAAACTTTTTCCAACATAAACACCAAATGATGATGAAAAGTCAAAAAATTAGTAGGTATGCTTGATGTTATATCAATCCAGTCTTGAACACAACTTAAAGGTGTATTCGAGTGTCCAGAAAATAGAGCAGGATTGGTTAAAAGTCCACCTGCAGCCATCACTCCATTACATCTCGATTCCTTGTAAAGAAATTCCGCATCTTCCAAACTTTTAACACCGCCATTAGCAATCATTGGTATTTTAACAGTGTCTCTTAATATTCTGAGACTATCTAAATCAATCGGATCGTTTCGCATTTCTGGAGTTCTTGCATGAACTGTGATAAAAGATACTCCTGCACGTTCTAATGTCTGGCAGAGCTGAACGACTTTCTTTATATCTTTCAAGATACGAATTTTCACTGACACTGTAAAGGGATTTGGAATATGATTTCTAACCTGATATACTAAATCTCTTATAAGCTCAGGGTTGCTTAATAAATTTGCTCCATATCCTTCTTTCATAGCCCAGCGTTGAGGGCAGCCACAATTTAAATCCACACCATTTGAATACCTGAAAAATAATTCAATTTACGTTAACAACAGTTATAAAACATCAACATTTATCGTTTTAAAAGAAATAAACTTACGGAGCAATCATTTCTGCAGCCTGAACAAAATCATTAGCATTATTAGCTGCAAATTGTACAATAAGTGGCCTATCTTCTGAATTTGTCGTAAATTCATTATCCCGCGCTTTTGAAGACTGTACAAAAGAATCTGCTAAAATCATAGGAGTGAAGGAAATATCGCAATCATAATTTCGCACTAATGCTCGAAACTGAAGCCTGTAAACACATTAATTGATATTTAGTATTTATTTTATAAATAATTCATATTTAATTAAGGGCATGTGGTAATTAGACTGAACGTTGGTAATTATTCCTTAAAACGAAGCCATTTATCTGTAATAAAAGGTAAAAGGGCTATGTTTTAGAGAAAAATGTTTATTTCTGTCAATTTAAAATTGGCGAATGTAAATTTTCTGTTATAATAATTATCACATTCTTTAAAAATATAAATATTGTTAATCTTTACTTACTTGCTGTACCTCACCATTGGTGCACATATTTTCGTCATTTTCGGTTCTTCTAACATTCCTATGATATCCTGAGACATTTTTAATCTTTGTGAAGTACAGAATACACAGTTATTTGTATTTACTCCTGTAAAAATGAGTAAAAACCGTAAAAACCACAAAATGTTTCCGGGAGCCGTAAACTGTCAAGAACACGTGTTTCTTTGTGTAAGAAAGGTTAGGTTATATATTGATCAGCTGATTAGAACCGACCAGCAGCGCCATTTTCATTGTGACGTATGTACCCAACTCGTAAGCATCTGGGTTTGTTTACTTCAATAGTGATCGGAAATTCACGAAAATTAGTGTAATATTACATTATTCAGTCGTTAATAATTAAAAAAAATTGTGTGATGAGAGTTTCTGAATTCTAATTTCCAAGGATTTCTAAAAAATGGGAGAACCAGAAGGTAATTTCTATTCGATTCTATTTGACATACTCCATTTGTTGTTAACCTGCATACTTAACAGATTTCAATTATTTTTGCATATGTAAGTACTGAATTATTTTCATGTTGAATAATATTCTAAATGATTAGACTGTACTAAAAAAAATACAAAGTATTTTATTACTAGATTTCTTATTGCATTAGGAAAACAACAAAAATTTATAAATTTTAAAAGATGGTATTTCCAGACAAAATAATGTATTTTTGTTTTATATTCTTTAATTTAGGTGTAGAAGTAACTTCGACACAGAAGTCTTTGTCATCATCTCACGACCCCGGATGGAATGATCCACCAAAATGGGCTTTCACTCCACCGCAAACTTCCTGTACAACACCTACAAAGCGGATATTGAACAAACGTGTTGCTTTTCCATTAAACTCAGCAACCTCTGCCTCGAATTCTCAAAATCAATCTCCTATTTCTCTTCCACCGAATCTACCTCCACCAGGATCTTGCAGCAAAAGTGTATTAGAAAACCCTGGGATTGTTCCTAATAAAGTAGAACTCAAAGATTCTGATTCTGATTCACTCGTTGATAAAGAAAAAGCATTGGAGGAAATATTAATAAACTTAGAAGCTATAATAGATAAACACGTGGAATCCAAATTAAAGGCTCAAGAAGTCCGAAAGAGAATAGAGACTATGAAAACTTTATGGATGGAGGATAAACTTGATGATTGCATATATAGAAAGGTTTTGGAGATCTGTAAAGGTTTGTTTGATTGATTTTCAACAATGACAGAGAAAGTAATGTTTTCTTTTCTCACACTAATGTTTGAATTAAACGTTATTTTTAGCATTGAAAGAAGAAGACGTTGAAAAGGCAGACAAAATTCATATTTCCCTAATGATGGAGCGAGCGACACTTTGCAGTTCCTGGATTCCGGGTATCAGACATTTGATTTTAGAAATGAAATGTAAATCTACGAGTGATAAAACGAACAGTGAGTCAGGTCCGAGTTTAATATCCCTCTCTTTAGAAGAAACTCATTAACGATTTTTAATGAAGCAGAGGAGTTTTTTATTGTGACTGTCAAATATTACCTAACATTACACTCTTGAGGTGGATAAATATTTATTAAATTGGTATTAATATACTGCATTTAGCAACTAATTTAGAAATTATTTCTATTTATCCTAATGGCCACCCCGATAATAATCCTGTTACAACAAACGATTAGAGAAATTTGAAATTGATCAAGAGAGGGTTTGGTGTTTTAAATCACAGATCTATGCATCTCTCTTTATGAAGCAAGTATCTGATATATCACTTCCACTTGGATGATCAAACTACAGCTACTTGTGCCTATTAGAAACCGTCAAGCACTTTGTTGTAAATACAATGCGAGCAGTGGTGCAAAATTGAAACTCGAATTAAATGTTGCGTCGGCATTCACAGAATGATGTACTTCTCTGCTTTCCACACCTCATAAATTTTACGCTTGCGTTCGCATTTTCACCCAATAAACGTGCTTCTGGATTCATAATTACACATCTTGTTAAAGGTTTATTGTTCAATGAATAAATAACAAAACGTAATTACGTAGCTTAATGAAATACATTTGCAATTTTGGGCAAGAAGTAATTTATAGTATCATTTTAGATCTTGAAAATTCATCAACTTCAGTTTTCTCTCAAATATTGTTTAATTTCTTGATTTTATGATTATTTCATTGAACCATTTTCATACCGTATTTATGAAATTTATTTTAAATTGGGATATCGATTTTTTAGGGTGACCTCTGTACAACTGACTGAGAATTCAGAACAGCTTCACTGAAATCCTTTGGTATATTTTTACAAAATTCTAAAAAGAGTGTACAGATGTCTCTATATTACCCTCTATTTTTCAAAATCAGTATGTTATTAAAATAAAACTACAGTAAATTTTAATCAGGAAGTTATGTTGTATTTCGAAAATTCAATTTGAAAGAATCCAAATTGGAAGGAATTCTAATTTGTATAATATACATAATTCTAATTTGAATGTTATATCACATTAATTTCCCCTTTCTCAAAGGGAAGATGCAGTCTGTGATTTGAATATGACTTTACTCTAGGTGTAAGAAAGATGAGATAAGAGATCTATGTTCTGCAAATATATTCCTAAGGGTCTGAGGGTAAGAAATATAGATATACAGGAGGATTTCTCCTTCAAAAAGGAAATTCTGGACAGACTGCAACCATCAATTGGCATGGATATCTTGTTAGAATAGCAGTGAGTTGTGAAACTTGATGCGATCAGGGCATTGAGACAAATAATATTGCAACGAAGGTGTATTTCCTTTTACGAAACCAACAGGAATCTGAATTGGTCTCTACAGCCAAACGTGTTTACATTTACACTGAGGGAATTGAAATATGATAGAGGATGAGCTAATGAAGGTGATCGATATACCATCGCATAGATATGTCAACCTGAATATTAATTTTTGAAAAAAATAAAGGAAATTTTTTAGATTCAAATATATTACACCATAGAATCTTTACTGAATTTTTACATGAAAGAGTCATACTTTCTAGAGCCATTCATGCATTTAACATGAGCCAAATATGAATAACTCTTTTTCTTTAATTTTTTTTTTATGTCAAAATTTCAGGACTATAATAGTATAATATCAAATGCTATCAGTGTACTACAATTCGTTTTCAAAAGTAAATATAGCACCGATGCGAGTTGAACAATCGAAGCAGCTCGAAAGGCGAATATTAGCACTGGTTGAACATAAACCGAACTTACATTTATAGACATGTACTGTTTGCATTCACTTACTACAGAACCTTGTCATTAATAAATCGTAGAAGCGAACAAATTCTTTGTTTTATTGAAATGTCGATTCCATGATGTGAATTTTGAGATCTATGGAATATAACTTCAATTAATTTACGCTATCGATATCCGAGGAAAGCAGAGAATAGAATTTCATGATTTCCGGTTGAACGTTCTTGTTTTTGGAAAAAGTTTTAACTAGGATTTCATTTCAGTTGTGCGCTATTATGCTCGAGATTTATATTTTAATATTCAATAATAAAAATTCTAAATATGTTAAGTGATTCCATATTTGTCTCTTCAGAAACTTTTCTGATAAAAATTGAGATAAAGAGATAAAAATGAACTGATATTTTAGAAATATTGTCTGATTAATACGATGAATGGATGGACATGAGCAAAGAAATTCCTCGCATTTAACATATTAACTGGGAAGATAAACCAAAGATAATGAGAGCTCTAAGGAAAAACATCCTATCATTAATTTTCCCATTCACTATACCTTTTTTTCTCAACTTCTGCTTTTCGAGAAATTGTTCTCTTAATTCCCATCTGAAAACTCAGCGACACATACGATATGTTTTTTCGCGGCTAAAAGTTATGTCAACCTTCATAAATGTCAATAATTAGCCGAACATGACAAATGATGTTCCGGAAATTCGCGAAGGAAGAATTCGTACAAGAATATTTAGCTGGGTCACAGGTATAAAAAGATAGGCGCTTAGGGATTCAAAATGGCTAGTTGGCACAGATAAAAATTTTCCATCTTTTCCCATCCCCAAATTTCTATCTCTTTCTGTCCTTTTTCTTTCAGCAGGGATCGATAACTTGGAATATTTTGCTTCTAAAAAAAAGGTTTCTGGCCTTTGGGTATTTAGACTCTGGAAACAAAGCACAATGCAAAGAAGTACTCTGACTATGAAAAAATTAATTTCACGAGAATTAGTTAATTTTTAATTATTAATTGATATCAGCACAATAACACCTTTTTATAATATAATTTTATTTTATATTAGGTTCTAACAAGAACTGATGCTTTCAGCGTGGTAAAGCCGTTGCCATGGAAGTTTATATATAATGCTTACTTTTGTTTGCGTTTCAAGAACTCGTACTGAATGCGCAAGATTATTTACAAATGCACAGTTACAGAAACTTAACAATTATCAACAAGCATCAAGAGCCCACTAAAATTGCATTATCAACATTTTACCATAAGATCTTAATAATACTTAAGAGTGGCTCAAGAGTGCATGAATTTCCCCAATTGCATCGTATTATTTCAACTTAAGCTGATTAGAACCCCAATTAACATCATTGCACTACTTCAAGCCACCTTGGTCTTCCATACCACTACTCATTATATATTTCTCTGCTTTTTTCTACATTTTATTCTTGACTCTTTTCTTTATCACCTATAAAGTCTATAAGTATAAATATATACATCCGTACAGGTCCAATTTCCACCTTACAACCAAAGTACACCTCTCCGAAGTGAGGTATTGTTCTTCTAATTGTAAGCAGGCTTATCAGAAGCTTGTTTTCCTCGAATGTGGGTCAGTGAAGGCAGGCAGGCAGCTTCTCTCGTAACCTTCGCAGCCCTCGCAGCTGTGAAACTGAAATCCGGAACCCAATCGCACCCCATAGAATGGGTAGGTTACATGGTGTCGCTGATTGTCGGGGGATCGATCGTCAAAAGTCATCGGCGGGTTTCTGGCAGAATGTGATCCTGCCGGGCTAATCTTCTAGGATCCGGCTCATGGCCGTCATGCCACAAACAGAGTCTGAATCTGAACCAGAAGCTGGAGGCTGCTACGGTCTTAGCACGAGGTTGGAGGTAGACTCCCGTACACCATGGGCACAATATTGATCTGTGGGGTGGGCTTCGGATGAAGACTCTGGTGGGGGTTGCGTGGTGGTCCAGTTCGCAGCTTCTCGCGAAATCGAGGGGGGATGGTAGGAGGAACCCCCGATTGGAGCTCCTATATCGCAGGTGCTGCTGCGAGTAGCGCGTTCCTATCAGCTCGAAATCACCAGCAGCTCGGATTCAGTTCCGTTGCAAACCATCGCACGAAGAGCTGCGAACGCTGCTGTTTCTCTCTTTCTCTCTTCACCCTTATCTCTCCCTGTCTATCGGTGCGCGGTGGTACCTTGTTTTCGGCGTATCGAAAACCGGGACGCCCGGAAATGTTGTTTGCTTCCGAAGCCACACTCGGACGGAAAAAATTTCGCAATTAACTCCAGAGATGTTCGATTTTAAGGATGTAACAAGTTAAGGATTCTGCATAACAGTTCAGGATGTAACCAGGGCAAGAACTCAGCAGTTCTACCAACGAGGTTACATCTTAAGATCGAGATCACCGATAGGGAAGATCGAGATCAACAGCAACGGATTTAAGCTCCGACGGCACGCGAATGATGGCCAAGAGTTGGCAACGAGCCACAAAATAAAGGACCTTTCGTGTGACTAAGAGTTCTTATTTTTCCGAGAAGAGTATGCGGAAGGGATCGAGATCCTGGGGCCATTGTGTCCCTAAAGTGCAAGTTGATAGGATCTATCCATTCTCTTTCGAAGAGTTTGGTGAGGAATCGTCGAGATCATCGACGATACTATCCCATTAACCTGTTGTAACACGCGGAACAACTTTGGCCAGTGCGGAAAGGCCAACCCACCCGGAATCTTCAAATATTCAGAATAAGGATAACTGAATTCTTATCTTTACTGCGGAAATTCAACAAGTATAAAAAGTGCGGTTGCTCTCTGTCTACTGCTTCATTCGACGGGAATTATAGTGCAGAATAGCCATCCAGGTAGGATAGTGTCATTTTCGGATGGCAAGCTCATCCTAGTCATCATATATGTAGATAGTAGCAACATAATTTAATCAAGCGGCTAAATTAAACTATACGGTCCACTGAACGGATCGATCCTTGGTAATCGGGTTGGGGATTAGATTCGCAAAATTCACTTCTGGGTTTGATTAAAAATTGAAAGAAGATTTTGATAGTTTCTTGGATATTAAAAGGGCATGGGAATTTGTCAGATAGTTGAGAAACTAACTGTTGGATATATGCGGTATATCTTCTAGGTATATATCTCCTCGGTATATATCTACTAGGTACGTATCTGTTGGGTGCTACAAGCTTCTCTAACGACCCTTTTCAACTGGTGGTTATGGTGGAATTATCCATCAGGTAAATTCACCTGGAGGGAAATGTACCACTTAGCTACAAGTTGTTACTGTTTCAAATCACACTGTGAGCTCTGGGCAATTGGTTATGAAAATTATTGTTCCATACGAGGTGTGAGGAAAAGAATTACCCCTTCTGTCACTATTTCCTTTTTATTTAAGCCACTAAATGTCATTCTATCAATCATAATGGTGCAATAATTTCACTCATATCATTCAGGTTTAGTTAGTATTTCATGCTTAATTAGGGACCTGAAGAAACAGAAACTTATATTAATGAGTGTGCTTCTTCTAGTAATTAATCATTTGTGGATCTCTTTAATTTCAAAGTTTAATCGGGTAAGTGATACGAAAAAAAGTTATGAGGAAGAATTTAAAGAAATTTAAAACAGAACAAAAGTAGTGAATTTTCCATAGATTTGAAATTTTAACATAAAGTTTGATCAAAAATTCCAGTAATTATGCATGCTGAGATCTTTATCAGAGCCATAAATAAAGTTATGGGTTGGAAATGAAAATCCCAATATTTCAGAAGCTGATGCTTATGCATGGGCGTCGATATATCATTTTGTTTACTAACCGTGTTGCTCATTAATTCATTATTGAAGTATCTCTGCTTCATGTGGGTATAAATTACTATAATGCAATGTTGTCTCAGTATTTACAACTGTACTGACAACAATGCAGTTTTCCCTTTTAACAAAGCATTCGAGTTTCAATTCCTATATTGCGGTAAATTTATATTCTCTTGATGAGCGCTTGTATTTCGTGCGTATATATATATATATGAAAAGGGATGTTCATGTATGCATAATGAAGTACATGTTCTCCACGCCTCAATGGTATCCAATAAGTGACTCCTCGAATTGCCAAGAGCTCTAGTAATTTACAAAACAGTGCTTACTCTAATATTCCATTTAATGCATAAACATTCACTTCAATGAAAAAAGTGACTACCTAACACTGAATCATGTAAAGCCACCTCAATTTATTCTCAATTTTCTCGAAATTTTCTCTTTATAATGAATATTGCGATGGGTTACAGTGTTTTGCTTCAGGAATCTGCCTTATATAGATGCTCTTAATTGCAAAGTTAGTTAATCCGATTAGATCTGAACGGTTTCTTACTCAGTTATTTTGCGTTCTTTAGCTAAAAAGTTTGCAAAGGCTTTATGCGAATTTAATAATCTTGCAGAAATCCTACGTGGAGGCAAATCTGTATCTAGCAAAAAGTGTTTCTAAAAGATGCTATAAAATGAAATTGCAGAATTTTGTCAAATAATTCAATTTTGGAACAATGTTGAGTAATTTACGACATACCATAAACGCTGCAGAGAACTGCATAAAAAATATAAAATTGTTCATAGTATAGTGGTCATAAACTATTCACTGTTACTACGAGTGCTTTATGACTTTTATCTGTTATCTTCAGAGGTTCCTCGCGTGACAAATTTCTACACAAAGAGCGCAGTGTTGTTGCAACATTTTTTGCAGCATTTTAAACGACTCTTCATCTCTCAGGGTTTAACAGATAGGTTGACGTAAATAACTTGCTAGAAACAATTTTTATGCTGTTACTTAGAAAATTAGATACTATTTTTAATGTTCAAGTTTCAATTTTATAGAATTGGCTTTTTTCGATATTAGAATAAAAAATATAAAGCATATATGTATAGAATATATATATTGAATACGAGTTTATATTCTAAAGTATAAAAATACGTTAAGTATCCGTGTCAGTATATCGCTATTCAGATTTAAGGGTCTTCGCAGAATAAGAATGCACAGTGCGAAATGTGAAACCTCTTTTTCAAAACACGATGATCCGTAGAAGTTCACACTCGATTTAAGTCTAACTAAATGTAACATTTTAAAAATATGGAACTTGGGAACTTCAATATAAAGTATATTCATACAGCACTTCTTTGATAAAAAATTTTAGATGTAAACGTGAAAGATCATTTATTCTATTTATTCCTCCTTAGAGCAAAGAAACAAGAAAAATCGATTAACTTTACTGCATGATTTGTTTTACACTTTGTTGTAAATTGTAAAATATAAGAAATTACGTAAAAAGATTTCCAATACAGTCCGCTGAAAAAAGTGACAAAAAAAAGATAGTATTACTTATCTCTTCATAAAATAGAAAATCTAATAAGTGACGTCAAGAGAATTAAAAGATTTTATAGAGAGATGCGTTTAATTATAATTTAATAATTTAATTATGCAATTTCACTATAATTTTCTAAATTTTGATCTGATAAAGGATCAACTGACTTCAACATTAAGAGCACAGAAACTTTTTGGCAATGTAAAATGAAAAATGGTGAAAAAGTGTGCCGATTTGTGAAATTTATAATAGGGATGAAATTTGCGACGATAAAAAAAATGTCGAAGAAAGCGGCAACTGTGATAAGAAAGACCCTCTTTTCAGGAAACTCGATCATCGCAGGGATTTAAAATGTGGCAGAAGCGTAGGTCGTCTCGCAGATAGTCTTTGGCCGCAGATCTGGATTCGTTCGATTGGCTGGTATATCACGAGGGTGGAACACGTGGAGTTAAGGACCCTTGGTTATGACGGCGAAGTCGGGAGGTTCGGTAGCGCCCTCGGCTCAGAGTGAGTAGCCGCAGATCCAAAGTCTCTTCGGTTTTTTACTGACTAACCCTCGCCTGGTCAGAAATTCTCCAGAATGATCATAGACAGCCAATAAAAGTATCATCAACTACTCATTAATCGAGTATGATGCCTCTACAAGAAAAGGAAACGCCGAGTCGTTGGACGATACCAGATCACAAAATGTCGATCACCCTGACGCCTCCTCTGCAGAAACCCAAGCAGATCAGGATTACCCTACTGCCACGTTTAAGACCTTGGATGCTGGTCGCTTGTTTTCAAATCTTGCTACTCACCGTCCTACCTCAAGGTAAGATCATTTTACATTTTTATATCCTTTTTCCATCCAATTTGTATCGGAACTCGAACTCCAAGTTAATAGGTTTGGATCACATTCAGAAGAAAACTTCTTGTACCAACAAATATTTTCGTTGAGTCTACCAAATACACTGAGAAAAATGTTTGGTGCGGACAACAAAACTTTTTCTTGCTATAGAAGCAACAAAAATTGTTTGGTTGTGCCAACCAAATCTTGGTTCTTTCAACAAACTTTTTGTTGAACCAAGAAAATTCATTTAAACAAAAATTTGGTTGGCACAACAAAAAATCTTTGTTGTTTCTATGGCTTCTCAGTGTAGAGTGCGTTTTCAGACTCGAAATTTATATATTGACCTACATAGGACATCCTGATCACTTTGGAAGAACGCATTTTAAAGAGTACAGTTTCGATCTTATTTACCGGGTCTCCTCTAGAGAAATGAAGGGTTCGTCATTGAGAGAAGTGTTGACGTAAATGCCAGGTCGATACGTTCATGTATTACGGTCACAACACCATCTTCTCTTAACTTCAGGGGCCTGAAGTGCTGTAGTCGAGAGTGGCACTTGAGGTCGCCTGTCATTAGGGTGAAATGGAATTATTACTGTACTACTTGCCCATGTTGCAATTTTATTCAGAAATAGCTGTCTCTTCTCATAAATCTTACATAAATGAATGTGATTTAGATAAAATGAGTAGCAAGAGAAATATTTAACAATTATCAAGTATCATTTTCCTTGTCCTAATTTCCGATATCTATATATATATATATATATATATGTAGACATAGTTCGCGAAAAAATACAAATCCATTTTGGTTTTCAATCAAGGTTTTAATTGGAAATTTTAAGAGCAGGAAGCATCAAAATAAACATACTATGTTTATTTTGATCAACGACAGGTTGAATAGTACGACGATTTGTGGAGCAATTTTGCGGTTCCGGTTTGGAGTCCCCTTCATATATTGCACACTAATTTGGGTCACTAAAAGGATCATGTGACCTATCCTAAGAGATGCTGGATCTGCCTTTAACTAAGACCGATATTAACCCCGTAATTGCCACTCAGTGCTCTTAAACGTCAAATGAAATATCAGAGAGAAAAAAATGATTTATTATCATTTAAATTGGAAGAATCTAGAATTTGAATCTAATTTAAAAACTGAAAGTGTTTATAGCTTAAATCAGTTTTTAGGCTGAATTTCAGTCTAAAAACTGATTTCAGCTGCAAACACTTTCAGTCCTTGTTTTTTCTGTGTTAAACAGACTTTCGGTAATCAGTCCAGTGAATATATAGAGTCGCTACTTTGAAATTCAGTTGTTTTATTAAATCCAGCAAATTTCCTCGCCACCTCTAAATTCTGGGTACGATATGATTCAGAAAATCGTGACCAGGGCTGCAAAAATCCCTCCTCTTTTCCTTCGCGAATTCTAAGCTTACAGATCCCGTATCTCGTCACGTCCCAAGAGGACGAGTTCCTGTGGGATTTCGTGATCCAGAATTTCCAAGAAGAGTCTGTAAGTCGAGATTCCAACGTTCTAATTCCAAGGGAGTTTCCAGTCCAATGGGAATTTGGTAGGAAGTGTAAGATCTATAGACCAGAGTTTTTAAATAGACCAAGTCATGTGAATAAGTCGGCTTTACTGGTTCTTCAAACCAGCATACAATCTATGAATTAAGATTCTTCAACTCGAACTTCAACTTTTGAATGAACCTCTGGGAGGTGTAAACGAGTAATTTCTCTCGTCCTTGTTCCATGATTTAGAGGATTCTACATTGCCTCTTTAAGGATTCATGCTATCTAGACGGTTTGGGAGCACAAGGAGGCCCATTTCTGCATTTTCTGATAGAAAATTCATGGGCACTTAGATTTTAATTAATCGTACACAATTTCCATCTTGATTTTCGTTCATAAAGGCATTCAAAAAGTGCTTTTATAGCAGGCGTTTTTTATTCTACTTTGTCCACTGACTATCTGAAAAGTGTGCAAAGCTTAAACACACCCCAAGTCTTGCTTTAATATATCGCATGCATCGTAGATAAAAAGTTTACAGAACGGAGAATCCCCCCTACAGTTTAACCGGATAGAAAAACTTTGACTAGAATCAAGGAGAGAATCCGGATGATGTGGGTTTGCTTGGATTCTGAATAGCAAAGGCGTTTTCATGAGTAACAATTTAAAGGTGTTGTTCAAAGAAGATGAAAATATTCAACAAGTCTAAAAGTTTCAGAAACCCAAATTATAAACAACATACTTTATAAACGTTTTACTTTCCAATTATTTATCCTAGAGAGAAACTAATGTTTTTTAGAAACCTTAATGTTTAATAGAAGAAAATAGAACTTCTTTAAATAGTATTGACACATTTCTCCAAAATTACACATTTAACGAAAATTATATGCAAGAATTCCTATCTCTAGGAAAGCTCGAAGTTTAATATGCCACTGAATATGCAGTTCAGTAAATTGGAAACATTTTGTTGTGAAATGAAACCAAATACTGCAGAGTGTACTTTCGTTATAAATTGAGATCGATTATCACTTGAAAGCAATTACATTTATACTATCGATATTCAACTTGCAGTTTCTAATATATCGACATATTATTCCTGATATTATTTTTTCATACTTAGTTGATTTTCTTCCCAATTGTAAATTCCGCTCCCTTATTTCTTCAAATGATGTGTTTTATATTAAAATAATGTAAACGTGTAATCACTTTATCATTATCACGTTTTAGATCTTTAATTTCAAAAGCATTTTTTCTCCATAGTCCTTACCTGTCGAGAGGTGTGGATTCTGGAATAAATATTGATGTACAAGGGTAGTTTGTTATTTTCGGTTGGCTTTTGTAAAGCTCCTCTGTAGAAGTGGCGAAGGCAGTTCGTATTTTTCTAGCGTATTTTATGGTTTCCGATAGCTGTTTCTCAATTACCAAGCGGCAAGGCGGATTTTCGCTAAAAATAAGTGTCTCTCGATGCGAGGCTGCGATCGTTTCAACTTTCTTTGCATTGAATGGGAATTCTATCGAAAAATTCGATATATATCTTTATATATTAGTAAAGTACTATTTTTAAATGCGATGGTGTTTCAATAAAGAGTATTCAATAAAGACTATTTATATGTCCTTTCACAATCTAAAATTATCTCCCAGACCAAACGTTCCTTACTTATTAACAAACTTCTCTTTCAAATGATATAAAAAAATGATATTTTGGTTTAAAGAAATAAAAAAAAAGTTAATGAAGCTAATAAAACATAGTTACTTTAAGATTCAGGGAGCATATCACGGAGATTAAAGATTCTTTTTCGGTAAACCAAATTTCTGCGGTAATCACGAAACCTTCTATGCTATGAGTCGGGGGAAGGAGAATTAGTGCCAGATGAGTCCACTAAGTGCTCTCGCGGCAGGAACATCTTGTTCGTTTACCTCAGATAGTCCGGTCAACGCTAAAGGCTATGGCACGTAGTTTCCGGCAAGCTGTTAAGTTAGGCCATTGTAAATCAAATTATTAGTACTGACTTCGAAAATCGAAGCGAATGGCTTTTCCTCCACTCAAAAAGTTTAACTTTGAAGCACGCGCATGAATATTCAACACTACTTGATCTCCGCACATTGCAGAATCTCGTTATCCCTTAGTAATCGCTTTATTTCGCTACATTATTCTTGAAGATCTTAATCGACTGAGAATACAAGAAATAGTTTTTTTTTTCAATGGTTCATTTATTGTTGAGCAAATCTTTATATTATCGAAAGTAAACGTGTTAAAATTCAATGATCAATTATACTAGTTGAGCAGTAACGATTTTGTTTTGGTGAAATTGGATACTAAACGATATAAAGTCTTTAATCTCTGTTTTACTTTGATTGCCAACAAATACATTGCAGTAAAGAAACGATGAAGCTGGACTAACTTGAATGTAATAGCGACGACTGTAGAGAGTCGGTGACGGAGATTCGTTGAATATTCATGAGCTTTAACGCTTCAAATCGTTTCGAAGCAGCTTGCTATACTCAACTGTCCTCTCGTTCGCTTTTTAGAAAAGAATGAAAAGATCCAAATATTTCAAGAGTTTATAACCTACTTCAATTTAAGAATACTTTCATTCACATTTTAAAAGAGGCTTTCTTTCGGAATAAGTCATTCTTAAATAAAGATTATTTTGATCTTTGAAATTCTACTGTACTTTTTTTCAAAGCTCCAAGATTATTTTTTTAACGAACATAATATATTCTCTGACATCTACTTTTTTTATGCTATTACGATAATTAAAGACTAAAGTCCTTTGTCTCTGATTTAATCCTCCTTTTACGTTCTACATGTGCATTTTAAAAATGAAAAGCTTCCAAAATTTTTATTTAATGATAACTTGGAAAAAGGTTTGTGAGATATTTAACATGGTGCAAAATTAAAAGCTCCATAAAATTCAAAGAGTGAAAGATGAATATCGGAAGCTGCAAAAGAACCGTTAAAACTGTAAAAGAGAACCAACAAATTCGAAATATTCTGAAAGAACTCTTCTATAAACTATTAATACTTTTAAAACAAAAATACAATTTTTTGAAATATTTAAACTCTTTTGCTAGAAGATGCAAATTTTTAAATTAGGGAATCTTTCAATTTGTGAATACTCAAATATAATATATATTTGATAAGCATGATAAAGTACCCCTATTTTTCAATCATCAGACATCTGAATACAAGATTTTAAGCGACCGACTGCAAGAACCAAGAAGGCAAGGCAAGGAAGCACCATTGAGTAGATAAAGGGAAATAGGGTCAGACAGTTTGCTCGTATGACTCAACCGGTTTGATCTACTGAAATACACCGTATAGTAGATTTTTCAATTGAAAAAGGTTCACTGAACAAGTTTATTGTGACGTGCATTACTTTCCACTTTTTTCAAGACCTATTTTCCCCTTTTTGATTAATCATTCGGTTTTGGGAAATTTTGCTACATGATAAATGCTTATTCTCTACTCAATGTTTGAATAAGTCTTTTAATTAAATATCAAGTGAATTTGATCTCTAGAATCTCATTAAAATGAAATAAAATAAAAAGTAGATAATGCACGACAGTTAGTGTCACCCATGCTTCACGAATTTTAGTGCACTATTCCTAGAAATGAAATTCCAAGTGCGAATTTCGCATCGAATAGTCAGTTTACCGTTCAGGGACGCCTGAAAATGTTCCCAGTTTTATGAGTCATTAACGCGAACTGTATTTTCAGTGAAAAATGTGACTGATAAAATAACACCAGTATATGAAGTAGGTGTAAAGTGGTTAATGAGGTCAGGGTTATGCCAATGACGTTGTATCGGAAATAGCCAGTCGATGTATATGACACTTATTATCTTTTACACGAAGTACAAAATTACGTTGACAATAAGGATGGCGATAATAAACTAATGTTATCAATGAAGCATGAGTAACAAAAACCACTCAACCACTCATATCTCGAGATTATACTCGCCTAAACCACATAAATCCACATCAACTTGGACTCTACGTGCCTACTATATAATATATATATGACTATATGTAATAAAAGTGTATCTACGTTGTATAAATTCATAGAAGGAATTTTTGGTATTCGTAGTTGAGAATATGTTATGAATATAAATGAAGGCTTTCTGCGCTTTTCGGAATTTCAATATCTTTTATGGCCTGCACTGAATGCAACAAATTCTTAAATCTAGAATTGTGTATCCAAACTTTAAGTGTTAACAATTGTACGAGAGTAATTAAAAATATGAAAGTTATGGTAACTGTCCAATTTAATTTTTTTAATACAAGTTTTAGAAATCTCTGAGAATTTTTGAATGATAACAAGTAGAGGAATTAGCCTAATATGGAGACCTAGAAATTATTTCCCTCATTTTGTTTCAATTTATTATCGACGCGATGCAATCTTGACATTCGTCGGTGGCATCGAATTTAGATTGAATTCGTTCTACTTGCGCTTGCGCGTCGTCAAGAGCAACCCAGAAAGAGAGCAAGCTCAACGGCATGGAGCAGGGAAATATTTGTCTTCCCTTATAACTTCAATCTAGTCTGATTAGAGCTGTCTTGGTCGGTTGTATCGAATCCTCTGTATATACCTATTTCTTCCAAATCGATCTTCCACTCAATTTTCCCTACATTGCCAATGATTTCTAAAGATCAGAAAAGGTTTGCTTCTGTTGCCTTTTGCGAGTATCTTCAAAAATCATTTGTTAATTCGGAAAACTAGAGGGAACAGTTGTCCTAAAAGTGTCCGCAAGTTTAGCCACATACCATATATATAATTAATTATTACTATCATATCTATATTCATAATATTCATTTTTTTCACCTACTTACACTGAGAAACTCTGTGTTAGAAGAATTACTAATATCGATAGCAAATAGGGGCAAAATCCCAAAATTGAGACATTTTAGGATTTTGCCCCTACTTGCTATCGATATTACACTGTAAAAAAAAAACTTCAATTACTTTCAATCAAAAGTTGTTGAATTTTCAATATATTTCTAACAGTGTAGTAATTTTTCTAACATAGAGTTTCTCAGTGTAGCTTTGTGAGAAATTAGCAGCGATTTGATATAATTTTTGAATAGGTAAATTGCCGGAATGGACTAGGTTCATAGATTTTCAGGAAATAGCAGTACATAGTTCATAAATCTCGATCAGACACAATCCATTATCACCGAGCGCTGCATAAAGAAAAAAAGTCATTTGCGCAGTTCGCAGCTGCTGCTCTCCCAAATGAGTTCACTGTCTTAAATGAAGATTTATGTACATTTCTTAGTTGGCGAGTCAGCCAAGTAAGTTACCAATATCATCCAAAAGGGCTTCTCGCCAAAATTGTTGCTTCAAAAGCTATTCATCATGACATGCTCCATGCATTTAAAATTTTCTATACTTCTCAAAGGTATTTTCTCTTAATTTCTTGTGCATACGATTATATTAATATTATGCAACACAATAATGTTAGTTTAGAAAGCACCAACATTTTTCTTTCTTTAGTTTTTGGAATATTTTGTTTTGGCCAGAATTTCACTACATAATAAAAGATAAAAGTGTTTATGTTATTTCTCGTAATTGATTTTGCGTGAAAACAAATAACAATGTGAGAAAGATATTGACATACGTGAAGAATGAAGGGTGACTTGTCAAAAAAAGAGTTTGTTCTGTATGTTTTTACACATTTGTTTGACCATAATAAAAGATTTATTCGATCGGAATATGCTCTTGAAGAATTGTTGAAAAATTACTTAGTTTTTATGAACTTATTCAGTGCTATATGGAAATAGTATTATACCATAAATAAACACTGCAATGAATTCAGTCCAATCTAAAGCAATGTTGATAAGTTGAAAAAGTAAGGCTTGTACTTTTATTACCAATGGACTCACTTTCTTAAAAAGTAATTGAATTGCAAATTACTAATCTCGTGTACAAACTAACTTTTGACTTGTAATTGGAACAAGTTTTACGTCCGAGTCTGACTTCCTGTACTGCTGTCGAACTTTACTTTCTGAGTTGAACTTTGAACTTGTCAACCGGAGATCAAGACCAGTTGAATGTTAGTTTTTAAATTCTCTGTGTGTTCTAGAATTGAAGTTACATATTTGCAATCATTTTCACAAATAAAAATGCAAATATGTGCGCTAATGTGCTTCACAAAAAACTTATATGAACAAAAAAATTAAATTGAAGCATCCTCAGTATTCGTTTTCAAATAGTTTTCAGTAACAAGTATTGTTATTAATTAATACTGCAAAGTTAAAAAATTCTTCATGTCTGCCATTTTTTACAATGTTCGTTAAAAAATCATAGGTATAGAGTATCAATTACTCTAATTAATTAATTAGTAATTTTTCTAACACAGATTTTCTCAGTATAGAAGAGTGTTGGTATCAATAGTTAAAATACGTATATAGTTCAATATCTTGATATCCAATATTTTGTCATTATTTGTTTTTACACTTCCATCCATGAACAACTAAAATATGAAAGTGGTGCAGGTACCTATAAATTAAGGTCATGTCAGCCTTGTGGAATTATGAGCTTTGTCTACGCTTTACATAAAGACTTGCAATGCAAATATGGCGACTGGTATTATACGAGCGACACTCATGAAACATACGGAATCTCATGACGGATTTTGAAGCTTTGGAAACAGTTTCACGAACGGGTTATCTACATATATTTGAACCAAGGCAAAGTTGAGTTTAAATCAGCAAAAGCGTTATAATTAAAAACCTACAGTCTACAAAAGAATCTAACAAATATTCGGTAATTAATTTTACTTTAATTGATATTACTTTGTTTAAATTCTTTGAAATTTCATGGCAATTGATTAGCTAAACAAAGCATTGTTTTCAAACTGATTTTCACTGGGGAAGCTATTGAATTTAACGCAAATGCAAAAGACTAGTAGAGAAAAGAGGATGAAAACTTGAAAACTCATCGTAACGACATTCTTTCTTTTCTCGGATTCGACCTCGACCCATTTCTTAGCTAGGTTCTTCAGAGTTGGCCCGCGACACGAAAAAGATAGGTATTATAGCTGGTTGCTCGTATAACTGAATAAGCTACGGAACAACGGGCGACTAGACGAGGTGGGAGTCACTTACTCATTCGCTCTGGATTGTTGGACAGGTAATTAGAGGAGCAACGCGTCGCCTCTGGGCCTAATTATGAAAGGTCTCTCTCAGTTTTCTATCTCTTTCTCCACTTTACTAGTCCCCCGCCTTCGCAATTCTCATCAAGATTGTGCTCCTTCTTCTTGCTCTTCTCGACGGAGCACAAAACTGTAAGGAAGCTCAATTGCCACATCACAAGATTCATACGACTCGTGCTCCTTATATATCTTTGGACCTCTTCAGGTTCTTTCCACGCATCACTCTTTTCTTGAGATTCTCAGCTGAAGTCTCTTTGATGCAAACTTTCAAGAGATGTCGAATATTTCTTTAGAAATACACATGAATTTCTGTCGAGATTGCCGTGTAGAGTTTTGTAATTAAAATAATTATAGATAGAGATTGGGCTGAAGTTTCAGACGTCTTTTCTGACGAATTTTTTTGTTTCCATTTTCTTGTTTATAATATCCAAAAAATAGAAATCAAAGTAAAATAAATTAGAATTTTTAATTTTTGAATTAGAAGAACTTGTAATACCTTGGATAATTTCAGGAACCTCAATAAGTTTCAGAAAATTCCTTTTAATTTCGTTAAATTCTTTAAAATTATTAAAAATCCTATGAAATTCCTTCACGTTATTCAAAATCCCATGAAATCTCATTAAATCGCTTAAAATATCTGAAAATCCAATGAAATATCGTAAAATCCATTGAAATCCTTTTAAAATTCATCACATTAGTATACTTATAATAAAATTCCACAAAATATCATTAAATCCTTTAAAATTACTTAAAATCCCATGAAATCTAGTTAAATACTTTTAAATCCCAGTGAAATATCGCCAAATCGTTTTAAATTTCTTTAGATTCAATAATTCATTCAATAAAATAGCAGTAAATGGTAAAATTCCTCAAAATCACAATAAATTTCATACAATGAAAATAATCTTAAGATTTTTTTCAAATTCGGCAAATTGAAAATAAAAAATCGTCCGAAGAGACGTCTGAAACTTCAGTCCAATCAGATAGAGTGCAAAAAAATACAATTATTTAATCGCACGGTTCTAAAGCAGCAATGTTAAAAATGTCATTTATCGCACCATTTGAAGTTGAAACTTTCCAGTTACATGTCAAGTTGTTTTGTTTTCTGCTTAGTTATATATAAGTCACTGTAAAAGCTATTTGTGTCGTATACAAACAAATTCCTTTGAAGAGAATTTGCCAATACCAGTGTGGAATCTCAATTGAATGCGCATAGACTGATCAGATCATGGTCCAATTTATAGTTTCATCCGCAATCCCATTTTTTAAACAAGTATTCCAGGGAAATTTGATTAAAATCTCTTAACCCTCACCTTTTATCTACGTAGGTTTTAGGTAATATAGATATTTTTCTATAAACTTGGTTTTCAGATTAGCCCCCACAGCCAACACTTGAGAATGAGCAAATGCGTTCAGTGCTTGAATTTTAAGTTCAGATACTACACTATTTCCCTGGAGAGATATTAGTTTGAGACCTACACATCCAAAACGCGTGAAGAGGAAATTCCCACAGATTACTAGCGGAGATAAAGCAAATCCCTACTGACGTTGGTACGTCCTGGATGAATAATAATAGGGTATTGATTAATACTGAGAATTTCCACTTTACTTCACATCGCAGGTGTTGAAACACAATTATTTTTTCATCTTGTATTTAAATGTGTTAGGTTGCAACTCGCTTTTTATCGAATGCCTCATAATTTCATCTAACTTTTACTGATCTTATTTCTTTTAATGCAGATTATTATAAAATATCTAAGATTCATTATAAGGGTCATTATATAAAATTATCCAGTCTGTGAATATAAAGTTACGTTAAGGGACTAGATATAAAGGTAGTTTTATTCATAATTGCCAAGCGACCAGTTTTCAATGGTCTATCAATTTAATTTCCCATCTGCAACATCCTTGATAAATAGCACTGGAGGATGAAAATAATTTATAGAGGTAGACTGATAAAAATGGCTAGGGGAAAAATTATTCAATAGCAGGTCAGGAATGTCTTATCTTCTTCGGTTTCGTTCCACAAAACATGCAGTCATTTTTCAGAAAAAACTCTGGTCAGAAATAAAGCAGGCTATTTTTTCTATTATGAATATTCATATTGATTTCTACGAAACTAGTTCACATCAAATTACCCCGAAATTCATCGGAAAAGTGTTTCTCTAGATCGTCCATGAATTAGAATAATTTTCAAATGATAAACTGTAGTTTAACATATGAAATTAGGAGGAAAGCGTGAAGGAAGGAGATAAAAGTGAACAATATTCAGAGATTTGTTGAAAATAGATTCAACGTCGTGATACTTGGAACGGTACCAGTGATCCATTTTCTCAAAGGAAAACATAGATCAAGAACAACGCCATGGGGTGGCTGTAGAATATGTGGAGCAGTATGCCGCCACGACACTCTTCTGAAACGCTTGAACTACCCGATCTCACCCCTTGTCTCACCTCCTCCATTTTACTCTTGGTCTCTCTCCCTCGGTTGTCTGTTGGTGGTTCAGTTGTCCTTCGTCTCCTTTCATAGTGATCCGAGCCTGTCCTCTACTTTCCTGTGCTTTTTTCTCTGTCCATCCCATACCCGGGTGCTGGAAGGTCGGGTCCCTTGCTTCCCTTGCTTCCCATGCTTCTTTTGCACCCCTTGCTTGCTTCGTTCTGGTCTGCCCACCTCTACCATCTCTACCACCTACCCCGACAGCTCACTTTCTCACTTCTCTCCCAGCCTGCCATCTAACCCGCGCATTGATTTTACCCTACCCACCACCTAACACTAGGCTCCGGATACTAGGTGAATAAACAGTCGACGGCAAGGCACATTTTACAACGCTTATTCAACTTCTAAGCCTTCCTCTGTGACATTTCAATTAAAGTTGAAGCTTACTTAATAACGATTCAATTTAATTTTTAATCAAGACCAATAATTCAAATATAACGGATATTGTAATTTTATATAATGCCGAAATTTATTATCAAGAACAAAAATGTAAATTGCAACTTTAAATTTCAAAGTCCAAGATGAGAATACGTGAATAAAAAAGTCATTACATTATTAAAAGTAAGAGAAATTTCTATTCATATTGTATTTTGCCCAGATTCTCTGTTTCACCGTTATTATGGTTTTATAGCAACCCGTGATATAAAACTCACCCTACTCTACTACATTTGCAACCCCGTGTACTTGACTCTCTTCTGTACTAGCTATATATATATAATATATAGCGTACTACCTTTATACATGTATATGTGTACGCCTTTGTATTTCTTCGTTTCAAATATTCAGATATCTTCCAAAAGTTTTGAATAATAAACCACCAAGAATAAACAAGTATCACGTGTAAAATTGCAATCTGGAACGCGTCATGTTTATGCGAAATTCATAAACAATATAAAAGAAAAGTCTGATTCTTTATTTAAATTCAGTTATTATGTAGAATGGATAAAAATTATGGATCTAATTGTAAAAAATTGCAAGGTCGTTGTCAAACGAATAAACAAATTATTATAGTCTTGTTTGAGTCATTAAAACAGATTTTGCTCATTTGACACGGTTAGAAAAACTAAGTTTTCTGGCACATTTCTGATGACAAGGGAAAAAGATCTGGAGAGTATAACGGTTCGTTGCTCATTTCCAGTTTCTACAATGGAATAACAAATCTCAGCTGCTCGCTCTTTCGTTAAAAAACATAGAAGAACTCAATTAAATTCCAGACTCAATTCTATATTTAGAAAAATTGAAAACTGAGCCTCTTTCGTAAAAAAGACATCTTTAAAAAGTGACTATACTAATATTACTCAACTATAATTATTTCAACACGTAGATCTATTTTTTGCTATTTAATTGAAGAGAGAAGAAATCAGAGGCTCTCAAAGTAATTAGTCAGTACTTTGTTAGTGGCAGAGAATCCTCGCCAGTTTCCTTGACATCATTTTCAAACTCATCACATTGAGTCTAATTATTCCACTTTCAGGGTTGAAATTTTACACCATTTGAATATCTCACACATGGAAATACTAACTATCTAAACTAAAATTCCACCCCTCAAAAATAAAGGAAAATAACTCTAAACTTTAATTTTAAATTTTAAATAAAACTCTAAAATTGAAAACTTTTCCTTTCCCTTCAAATTTTGTACAATATTTCTTCAAAAACTTTAAGCTTGAAATGAGTTTTCAGACCGTAGAAAAATTAATAAAGGAAAGTTGGATAATTTCTTCTGAAAGCACTTTTTAAAATAATCTCAAGGTTCAAGACTGAAGAAGTAATTTTTATCAATAGGATGTACGGGAAAACAACTTTTAAGAAACATATTCTTTCATCCAGTGCCACTCATTGAGGCATTTCATGCATTATTACTTAAATTAAATGCTTTCACTAAAGGAGCGAATTAATTACGGTTCGTTATTGCCTAAAGTCGAATAACTGATCCTTTAACAACTTCTGCTTTTTTACATGCGAAAAGTAAATTTGCCTCCTTCTGGCTTTACTATTTCAATGGTCGTATTTAGTATTTCGAGCAACATTTCTACACAACTTTTTCGATCTTCCCACTTGGCGAACGCCAACCGACAGAATTCCTGTATGGTCGACCTACTTCGACCAGCGACGCGTGAGGGTAACAGGTATTCACCCCAACCGCGAACGGTTCGTCGACACGTGCTTTCTCCAATGCCTTTCAGAATGTGCAACACACTTTTCTTCACTTTTTCTTGTATTTCTGCTTACCAAAGAACATGGAAAATGTCTACATACACCGTTATCAGCACGCCTTTTTTATTTACTAAGCTGGCATTACGAACTAATATTTTATCCACGCAATTTATCTTGATAACAAATATTTTATCTCCTTCATCACTAAATTATTATAAGATAATATAATACGATAAGAATTACCTTCAATTTATTGCACATGTACTTAAACTTCAACTACTGCCATTTACGCGTATGAAATATTAGTTGAATGATTACAAATGAATTGAAAATCCACTTTGAATATTTTATGAAACGGTTGTTGAAGTTATACTTGAAATATTATTCAATAATAATGATTTGAATATATAAATAATAAATAAAAATGTTAAACATGTAAATCTTTCATACATTGTGCAAATTTTTAACATAAATGTATTTTAAAAGCACATGCAATAAATTTGGGGTCGCATATTATGTGAAGCACATTACAGATTAATAATATCTGCACACTAAGTTTATAAGCGCCGATATTCTGCATAAATATGCTCTATACCAATCTCTGTACGATACGTGATAGCCATTTCAGGATATATACACCCACGTCTCTCTGGAGACTTTTAAACATCATTTTCTAGAATATCGAGTACATTAATGTCGATTCTCGAGACGCTTATTATCCTCCGTTATCACCATCAATTTTTTATCTATGAAAATGTGCCTTTAAAATATTTAATGACCCTCGCCATCTGAATATAAAGACCCTGCGGTTATCAAACTGCGGAAGTTCGCAGAAACTTTAGCTTTGAAACGCGTGGAATAAAGAATAGTGCCAAAGTTTCTTTAAAGAAAGCCGGAAACTTTTTCGAAAAATAACTCGTTTGCGCATATTCAACACACAACTTGTAAGATGTAAATACGTACTCTGTAAAAGTACTACCTACTCGGAAAAACGTAGTTGTTACAACATCCGGTTAACAAAGGTTCATATTATTAATTCTTTAGTTCATTTAGATATTAAATAATTTCTCTTTTGTTCCAATAAATTGTGATTCGGAGATGCAGGCAAAATTACAAGCTTCAACGAGCTTCAATATACATGTAGATACAAAGCTTTTCAATATTGAATCCAGATTCCATGCTTTTAAATTTCAAGCTTTTATCACATTCAATGTAAACGGTTTCAATAACGAATAGATAAACATAAAAAGAACAGTGAACTGAAAAACTCTCTTGAATTTCGTCTCCCTTTAGAATTATTGAAAATTAATTCAATATAAGGAAATAAATAATATAGCATACTAAATAAGAATTGGTAATAAGATAAGAAAGTCATAACAACGTAGGGAAAAAGAGTTTATAACTATTATAAGAGAATTTGATTCCTGAGTTGCGGAGTTGTAAGATTATTTTGTTATGAAAAAATGTACAAAGTACCTAGAAAAAAAATTTAGTCACAAAAGGAGTAGAAAGTTAAAGAGAATCTGACAAATAAACTTCTAGGGAGGAGTAAAACTTTTTAAGATTGTTTCAACGATTCCTGCAATAACATTCTAAAGTTCCCTGGGAATTTTTTTACTATGCGTTTTTAGCTTCGCTTACTCACTTAATTTCTCATCTTCCTCTATTGAAAAAGCAATTAGGTTCTTTGTCTATTAACCTTCTTTTTGAAGAAGAGTTTAAAGAGATAATGTAGCATAAATACAATTAAAGTAAAGCAATATATACAATTTTCCGAATAATTCTTTTGAAATTTTGAAGTTATAAAATGCATAAAATATGCAATTTCGAGTACTGTGCAAGAAAACTAAATATGCACATTTTCGGGCGAATCCGGTGCAGCTCATGCATGTTTAAACAGTCTTGAGACATCTCAACATTTTCGTGAACGTTCATTATAATGTTAGATCTCATGCCACGTATATTTGTATAGCAGAGTATGAAACTTGGTGGTATTACTGCTTGAAATTAGAATCTGAAGTATTGTTTAAAAACACGAATATAAATTAGAGAATTATATCACATGCTTGATGTTTGATATATTCTCTAACTTTTTACATGTAATTTTTTACCTAATATATGTCTTTCTGCATTATTCATTCTTTCTATGGCTTTAACTTATTTCTTCAAGCTTGAAAATGTATGCCATGAAAAGCTTCATGCCTTTAATGTAAGAACTAACACTTCTGATAGAATCTTGTACCGAATTCTCAAGAAAACCGTGGAGAACACTTGTACGTTGACTGTCAGGAATCGAATTTGCGTCAACCATAGTATAGTGTAGATGTTCAGAATATCGTCAAAGGGAAAAGTTTTCAAAGTGTCGGAATTCCCCTTGGGTTACGAGCATTTCATGTAAGAGTAGAAATTCTTTCAGGCATTCCTTTCACAGTCACTATCATTCAAACGCAAGAACGAATCCTTCCCTCTTTGGCGATTCATCACCAATTACTTTTTTGTTATAGTCCATCTAAAAAATTTAACGCCGGGCTAAGGGGCACGAACTGATGTGGTCTCGGGTTACCTTTTTACGAGGTAAAATAAAATCTTTCGGTTCACGAAGGTGCGGATAAAAAGTTGGATTAAATTTAGATGGTCCTGAAACCACACTTTATTGATTCAAGGAATGTGTTTTTTTATGGAATGGTCACGTGAAATGGAAAAAATTGTTTTCAAAGAATTCATGCTTGAAAGTGTACCAGAAAGTGGACAGTTCAGAAACATACCAAAATAGAATTCATTTATTTCGGGACCAACTTGGATTCACTACCATTAACTTGACAAACATTTCGTCGATTTCAAACTTGAACAAACATTCAGTCGTATATTCACAATCACCGTTCAGTTTGCACATAACGTTGCAATTAAACTTCTTCGTCTAGAATGAGATCAATAAATCCCGAATTAAAAGCAAACGAATTATTACAAGGCTTTCAACTCTTTAATGTATACGCAGAGATTACTGGACTTATCAGGACTTCTCTGAGCAAGGTATTAATTTGATTGCGCGGTTCTACTTGAGGATGTCATAAAAGCTCGCTACCAGTTTGTTACACGACCAAGGACCCTTTAAATATGTTGATAGGAAGACACTTGTCAGAAAATCAATATCTTTAAACGGCGGGTTTTACATCACAGAAAGGTGGCAGACCTGCCGAGGGGTGATTCTTCAAGACTTGAAATTGACGTGCTTGAAAATTCTCTGAGAGGCATCTCGTAAATCTTTCCATGAAAACGTCGTGCCACTTTACTCGCACGCGATTAAATATATACCTTCAAACGAGTAATACCTTGGGAGTGTTAACTTGGGGTAATACCCAAAAAGGATTCTTGGAACTTTTACTTCTTCTAAGTTTCAGCAACGCAAAGAACGTGCAGAGGGTAAAGATCAAATCCGTTTGACCGTGAATAAGCCCCAGTTTCGACGAAAAGGGATAAGAGAAGGGGGAAATAGGAAAAGAGAAAAGAGAAAAGAGAAAAAAGAAAGGCTGAAGGGAGAGGAAAAATGAGGCAGGCATAAGTTCCAGTTCGACGAACAGAGAGAGAAACAGAAAGAGAGAGAGAGAGAGAGAGAGAGAGAGAGAGAGAGAGAGAGAGAGAGAGAGAGAGAGAGAGATACTCGATTTCTCCCTTTTTTTTGGTTTTTCCCATCATTCCGTCATTCCATTATCCCTTCATCCCTTCATCCCTTGCCCTTCTTGTCGACCTCTGCCTTTCACTCTGTTGTACCTGAGAGCCACAACACTGAGAGCGAGAGAATTTTCGGGGATGCCTGTTGCTATAGCAACCATCCGGGGCTAAATGTCTGACGATAGGGGCAACCGGCCACACTTGGTGATACCGTTACCCAGATATACACACCTACGCATGTACAATTGTATAATGAATCAGTAAAATCACATTCACCGACTTTCTTTGCCGAGCTCTTTTGGTAAAGAATTCAGCCTCGCTCACACAGCATCCCTCGCCATGTTGCTCGATTACACGATTCCACGATGGCTGCTTTCCAAATGCATTCATCCGGGTTTATATTAACGCGCATGAGGTCTAGCGCATAGGCGTTACATTTAAGCGACACTTGTAGCGCAAAGCACGGATTCCTTGCAGTTTTCGAGTCGGAGATTAGGGACGAAATTTGATATTTGCTTCTTAACAGATCGGCAATAAGCTTTTATGGCAGCATTTATTAGCATGATTTGAATAATAAGATCTTGAAATTTGAAATCATATTAAAGCAGGGAGTAATATAGGGAATCTATCGTTAGCTTAGATTGCATTTTCGAGTCTTGCATAATAAGAGATTTAGATTTTAGAATTGGGGTGTCTTATCATTTCTAGCTTCGGAAATAATATTATTCAATTTAGAGAATTTTATGATAGCTTTCAATCATTTCCTGAATGATTTATTTTCTATCGTCCTCTTTGAAAATCTTATGAAAAATTGGAAAAGTTAACGTCAATTTAAAAACATCGCATCACTGTCCGACTATAAACTGCTTTCTCTACTTAGGATGAAATATCGATGCCAGTCCAAGTGAAAAGGGTCAGTTTTGCTCAGACATGAACGATGATTTTAATTCTTAAAATGCGGAACGTTGAACCTTTCCTATTAAATTTAATTTGAGAAATTTTTATCTTATATAATTGAGTAGTGAGACTGAAGGATCAGGTTTTCTCGTCATTATCAATAATGAAATTACAAAGTGAAATGAGAAACGAAACGTTTTTTTAACGTACGCTGCGAATTTCGCGGGGAATCTTTGAAGGCATCTAAAAGGATTGCCACTTGAACGACCTTAATAGATGACAACCACGAATATATATATTGCATATAGATGAGTTTTACTTGTGAGAAATCTTGTTTACAAAGTATTTTACCTCGATCCAGACTGACATCAACGATCCGCTACGTTCATCGCTGGTAGATATTACGCGCCTCATAGGATAGATAGGTTGCGTTATTGAATATTCGATCACTTATTTTTTGCAAACCCTATCAACAGGATCGCAAACTTCTAACCAGAATTTTTAGCCTGAATCAGTATTTCGTTTTTTACTTTTTAATCCCGTTTTTTTCAAGCTCTCATTAAATCATGGTATAAGAAAATAAGGAAAAACTTAACGAAAACTGTAATGGATTTTTAAAAAGGTATTATGTAATTATTGAGGTTCGAGAAAAATTTATTAAATTACTATTAAAAAATAGAAGTTGCTTTGCAATTTAAATATTCAACCATATGCAAATTTCAGTAGCAAACATCCAAATCCATACAAAGAATGGATTTTATTTACTCCATAAAGCAAGAATCTCTTTCCTCCATAGGAGTCTATGATAAATAATAATGAAGCTCTGGCTTTTTTTAACTACAAATACTTCAAATGGAAGCGAATAATTTTATATGTGAGTTTTTAGAAAGCAATTTAATACTTGATGGATTGAGATAAAATACTATTCTTTGTTATCTGAAAACAGCAGATATAAGACGCTTTCCTTCAATATTTTGTAGAACTTACGTCCTCTATTCCTTTATGGAATATTTTCCTCAAAATTTCTGAAACTTTGAAAATATGAAAAAGTGTTCCTAAGGGATGATTTAAATATTGTTTGGCACGTGTGGGAAGAATTTTTATTACGGGAAACTTAGAAAGTTGAGAGTACCATATCCAAGTTTACCTCAGGTTTCATACCTTATTCATTTTGAGAGAATTGACTTCCAACTTTCTGTACAAGCAGGTGCTATACAATTCAATTTGAATACAAAACTTTGGAAGAATAAAAGTAGCTTCTATCGACTATAGCTTCTTCTTCGTATCTTTGATCACTAATTCATCTAAACTAATATTTGGTAGCTGCATTTAATTTTGATAAAACCCATGATAAAATTGAATCCTAAAAGTACAATTATGGAGATTATGTGACAACCTGATAGGCTTAGATAGCTTTATACCAAATAAAAATTTAATATTTTCTGAACGTTGAAAGACAAACGATAAATGCATGAAATTGCTACGTGTGAATGTTATCGACATTAATTCGCTTGAAAATTTAATTGTGAAATGATTATATCAAGTGCAATCTACTTTAACATGAAAATAATTTCCCAATGGGAAAAGCCGTTTAGATTCTATTGTTGAACAAGTTCCCAATACAAGTGCACAACACGATTTAAATGTCATTTAGCATTTTAATTTTAATGTTTTTTAACATTAATTGTTTTATTATAATTAAATAAAACTGATCCATTTTATTTCTTCTAATTTCCCAATTTTTTATAATTTCATTACTTTTAGATTCAAAAATAAAATTGAATGAGGTCATAATAATGAAAAATAACGATTTTTAATTATAAACAAGGAATATTCAAATTCCACTTTAGTGAGCAAGAGTTAATCATAGAATTAGAAGCTTCTATAGAGTCGAGGTGCGATGCAAGAGAGTTTCTCTCAAAGCCGACAAAGTGACAAACAGAATTTCAAAGGCATGCTAATGGAATGCAATTAAAGGATATACAGAAATTGCCAAAGTCCAGGAAGAATCAAACGAGATTGGTTGGCAAAGTGGTCCTTTAAGATTAGGTGGTTAATTCATTCAACCCAGGTCAATGCCAAGTTTGCCTGAAATTTTGACTACACATAAATGATAAATGGGGAAAAATTTAATGAAAAGTGAATGGCACAGCTTCCCAACCAAACAACCCCTGGAGGCTCTATCTGAAACGAAAATTCATTTCAACATTCCCTCAGAATGATTCAATCCTCACTTTCAAAACGCAAATATCCGGAAAACAGAATATCAAATATTTACAATCGATGTTAAATTATACGGAACAGTATTTCAACAAATTATGTAAAACGAAATTAACTCAAGAGAATGTGTAACTTGAATCAAATAAATGTTTTACAGATATGTTCAAAAGAAGTTAATCAATTATCGGTAGGTATTAAATTACGCGATAAATTGAATTATATTTTGAATAAAATGTTGATGGCTTTGAGAAAAATGTTATAAAACATTTAATAAATAATAATTTGATAATTTGTCAGATCTTGTATGAGATGAAAAGTGAAAAATGAACTTGAGATTAGAAGCAGAGAAAATGGGATAAAAATATGTGGAGACAAAGGAGACAAAAAGTGTTCTCGTGTACACAGGGTCCAAAAAGGTGACCCTTAGAGAATCGAGTAAATGCGCCCCAGTGCCCTCTTACGTCGAGCCATTCGCTTCTGTTTCATCCCTCGTCTCGTCATGACCCAGGGAGGCAGGCCTTTCAGAGATAAAAGACCGCAAAGCAAGCACTTCACTCGGTGCTTTCAGTATGTAGTTAACAGGATTGCTGGCTGACAAGTGTAACATGGGTGGAGTGTCAATAACTGTATCGAATATAATTTTCCCCAGGCCTGAAGAAATAAACCTACCAGACTAGGCAATTTAGATCGTTCAATCTTTCTCTATGGCAAAAAATTGACCTGCTCTAGAACAAGTGATGACACCTCAAGCACAAAAAGAAGAGCCTTACTTCATCGTCATTTCAAGAACTACTTCCAAGAATTTCAAATGATACATAAATTAACATGCTGGCTATTTAATTCGATGATAAAGACATCAAAAGGAAACAATTTCCTCAAGAATTCAGAAAGAAAGTAATAGTGGTTTGAAAATTCCCAAGGTGAGAATAGGCATATCCCCATAATGCCTGTCGATACCGATTACCATCCAATTCCAGCATTGAGTCGCTTCAAGAATTGATAGTATGCCATGCCATGCCAAATGCTATCGAGCGAATCAATGCCCTTCGCCCTACATTATTCAATTCAATCAAATACCACCCCAGGCATTTGGTCATTGCAAGTCTGCTATATATGCTCATGACCACGATATCACTCGCACATACAATTGAAAACTCATCCAAGTTTGAATACAGCTCCACCTGATTGGCATCCACCGTAAAAATTCGATATCAAATTCCAGGGCATGGACTCTGAGTTAGCATTTATGCTATACTGTAGTGATCGGCTCTCTTTTGTGAACTCACGGGATAAAAAAAGAGGTCCGACGCGGTATATATCGTATAACAAGAAAAGACCAATATTTTCTCATCTTACGTATACATATACATTCGAAATACGTACAAAACTTTTTGTTGCTATAGAAGCAACAAAAATTGTTTGGTTGTACCAACCAAATCTTGGTTCTTTCAACAAACTTTTTGTTAAACCAAAAAAATTCATTTGAACCAACAAAACTTTGGTTGGTTCTATAGCAACAAAATTTTTTGTTGTCCGCACCAAACATTTTTCTCAGTGTATTTTCTGCTCTAAATGTCAATAAATCATTATGTATAATTAATGGTATAATGATCGCACATGTTCCATTTATGCGTTCGTCTATATGCGTATTATTTATGCGAAATTCGAAACCAGTATAATTTGCAAGTCTAGTTAGAATCTTTATCTACAATTTATATCTCAGATATAGGGTGAGTTATATTATTAACTGATATTGGGCTCATATTAATAATATGTAGTATTACTTGAAATCTAAAATGAAATTAGGAGGGGAATGTAATTTGAATCTGCATATTGAGCTTTCTGGGAATACCTCTTCCTGGAAAATCATGTGTCGACCCCATTTATTTCGAGATATCGCTATTCTGAATCTTTGGATTCCCAATGGAAGTGACATAGTAACAGTCAGAGTGATACATCCCATGCACGGATGTGGAATGTTTGCCACGGCCGTCGTCGCGCATTTTGGTATGAGAGTTTATTGATTTTACTCGGTAGCACAGAGTCCGTAAATCGAAGGGTAACGATTTCAAAGCATCAAGATAACCATATACCGCGAATGTCTTCTCGTATTCGAAGCTCGTGCTTTCGTCGCAACCCTGGATCATCTTCTTGGACCTTGAAAACTATTTTACGACACTGGCAGTCGGTGCACGACTTCAACGCCCAAGCACCCTTTAAACCAGAAGATCTTTAGAAGAGATACCTACATCGCTCTTTTATTAAATTCCTCGGAAACAAGTCTATTCAGCAACTTGAAAAACTGGCACCAAAGTGATCTCTATTAGCCATCGCTTCTCAGAATCTACGACACCTGAATACAGCATTTTTTAATCAAAACTTGAAAGATATAAAACAGAAACATCATAAAAGTACATACAAACTACAAAGTACAAAAAAATCTCAGCTGAATGAATAGAAAAGAAACTTTTACAAGATCTCTAGAAGGATCAATGCTCAGCAAATTGTCGAAGGAACTGAAGGAACTTGTACAGAATTCTGTAAAGAAAGTTTCACAATAAAGTAAATTTGAAGAAGCCTGAGGTTCGTTTTCTCGTCTCTTCCTATTTTTGATTATTCATCATAATTCATAGACTAGTTAAAATCCAGAATAGCGAGGCTGCTTTTGCCTTAGAATGAGATTAAAATTTACATATCGCAGTAAGTAGAGTAAATAAGATTTTCATCAGACAAAGTAGCTCGGAGTACCGAATATTTTAGTTTGAGCTTAGAGTCTAATCTTCGAATAGAATGTCCCTCTCAACGTCAGTTGGTTAAGCCACTGATTTAAACTACTAAGCTCAGAATGTGAGCTGCGAGTGAAAGACTGGTTTAGATTGTAATCAAATTTAAAGTTAAGCAAAGTATCATCATAATGTAATAAATAATGCCGAATAGTTGGATAAATTAATTGAATTCATAGGAATAATATTATTATTGATAGGTCAGAGGAAAGTCTATCGACGGACTGCATAAATGCTTTCCAGCCTGAACGGATTTTCCTATAACGCCACGTTTTTTCGTTTCTTTTCACATATATTGTGCACTGGAAGCTTTTGTTTGTCGGTAAATTAATTAGTGGCGCGATGTGGAGGTACTAAGGTAAACGAACGTGGCAGCACTTTTCGAACACAAAAAAAACATCGATTCTGGGACAAGGCTAAAAAGAGGACAAATTTAAATTGGGGAAGTGGGAAGATCGATCTGGGGTGTGGTATTTGTATTACCACGTGAAAATTAGAGAACGTAAATAAAACCGTTTTTATGCCTTTCCCTTGAAAAAAGAAATAACTTTTAGACCCTAAAATCAAACCAGGAGAAAATATTTTCAAATACTAGAAGTAGTAATTTATTTTATTTTCTTTGATTCTCCACTATTCTAAAATTCAAAACGGTTTTAAATATAATTACAGCAATAAAAAATACAAAAGTGCTCTTTCAGAATATTGACGCCTTATCTTCTCTGAAATTAATGGTAATCAGCAAAGTTTTGCATTAAGTTTAATGCTAGCTACTAAAATATTAAATAAATGATTAGTTCTGTAACGAGCTGCAATGAATGTCCCAGTTACTAACACCTAGTAAGAACAATGAGGCAATTATTAAACGTCGTGTGTCCTACTTTCGCATATATCACTCTGAGGATGCAATTAAATAACGGCATCTCTTTCATTTTAGTTATGTATGCAGTTATCATATCATGAATAATTATTTAAAGGTAAACATTTCCGTATATATGAATTTAATTACTCTCGAGCCTGCAAGTCGTTGAACCTTGGCGTCGTTATTATTATTTCGTAATTAAAATTTCCCTGCATCATTCTGACTCAAAATATTCAACATTTTTCGGAAAAAGTCTTTTTTTCTAAAATACGATTGTGCATGACTCAACTTGCGTTTCGAGAATGCCTTAGGTGCACTTGGGATGATACAAGAAGCGCTTATTCCTACCCGAGGCTTTCCCTGCCTCCTGCACTACTCTACGTCAGCAATCCGCTCTGTCGACTCTCACGCTATAAAATAGATAACGTCGAGAAGTTTGCGGCGCGTAAAATCTTCAAGGCACTTAGTTGTAGCTTATTTTTTTCCTGTTGTTCAAAGCTAGCAAGGCTAGCCAACTAGCCAACCCTTTTTGGCTCATCCTGTACGTAGTTTTCAACTTTTCAAACTTATTCTCACACTTTCATACATATACTCTACAAATGTACATTGTGCAGAGGAAAAATCCACTCAGCATAAAAGCATTTTTTTACTCTCTGTAAAAATACGTTAAAAATCTAAATTGTACAATTTCAAATAGAAAACTATCAGCAATATCAAATCAAGATGTCAATCTAGTAAAATTTCGTTTTGATTAAAATATCTCAATCGTATTGTAGATGGATTATTTTCCTTCCCGGTAATTTTTATTCCAGTCCGTTAGGTCACATTTCTCTTCAGTGCTTTATCTTATTTTTGCCGAAAGACGCCAAGAGATATTTTCCCGAAAACTTGCAGCATGGAATACGCGAGATCTCTAGAAGCACTTTCCTGTCCAAAGGTGCTCTTGAAACTAGCTACCTTCGTTCCATGAAATCGATGAATATTCAATTTCATTCAGACCGTCTGCTACCTTCCTGCTCCTTCTACCACAGTTCTCTTTGTCTTACTTTCCGGTTTTGTTCTTTTTCACACTTTCCGTTCCACTCGTCTCTAAATTTCCCCCTATCACATTTAATTTTGATTCTCAAGCCATTTTCCTGTAGAAATTATGTTGGAAGTAGAGCAGCAAGGTTTTAAGAAACTTTTTAAAGTACCTATACCTTTTTCACAAAAGAATGTGCAAACTTTTAATTCTAACAATATTCCTACCAATATCAGAAAAATACACTGAGAAACTCTGTGTTTGAAAAATTACTATTGAAATAGTTTTCTAACATAGAGTTTCTCAGTATATGACGTTTCTTATTATTGACACGTATGGAAAAAGAATATATTTTTGCATTGAGATTTAATCAAATTGTATACGGTCCATTAAAAGCTTAAGCGTGTTTTTTTATTAAAGATTTTAAAGATCCTAAAGCTGTGTTCAGTTTGTTTCAGTTCTAGTCAGGAAAGCTTTAATGTCCACATCGCACTGCAAACATTGTAAAAACCCCTTTTTAGAAGTAATTTCGCTCCCTGAGTAACGAGTTGCAAGGATTTCTGCAAAGCTCTAGCATCAAGCCGATTCATTACTGTAACATTATTGCAGAACTATTCGCTGAAACTTAATGGCGAAAATCTAATTGCCTTCTTTACAGCCCTTCTGTTAAAAATTTTCTCACATGTTACGATCTTTTAAAATTACTTTTAACTTTTTCTTTGCCATGCTTGGCATATTTTATCTTTTAAAAAGTTACTGCGGCGTATAGATTAGAGGTTTTTTACTTGTTTCATTCTCTAGTATTCAGTTTTAAGCATAGAATTTAATAGCATCCTGAAAGCAATCAATCAGTGTCGTATAAAATTGCCGTTGCACACGTTATTGATTTTGAGATGTTAAACATCGAGGTTTTTCTTCAACTTTTTCGAATTTCTTTTTAAAAAAAATGTCGTGTGTATTTATATATAATACATTTATGTATATAAGCATATTGCAGTTCTTTAAAGCATTAAATATGATATTTCTGTAAATCAAAATTGACTGAAACGAAACAAACTACCCAATACAATTTCTGCTGCATATTTTATATTAAATTCTTTCTTTGTGTTGTGCATGCAAGTTACATTGTCGTGAAACAGTTAGCCTAGCACGACCCTTATTACTGAAGTTATAGCCACTTATACGTGTCCTGAATTTAATGTAACAATAACTTAGGCAGCGAAAGCATTTCCATGCGAGTTGTGCGCGTTGAGAATGCATATTAAAATTCACATACAAACAACCGTAGCGTGTTAGGTACACAAGTACCCGTTTTTCAGCTCTGAGTAATCTGTCATAACTGTCAATTCAATACTGCAGCTTGTTCGTCCATAGTTTGAAAAAAACTATGTAAAAGTGTTGGCAATAAAATTAAGTGACTTTTCATAGAATTTTTAATATTCTAGTATATTAAAAGCATTCATCTTTTTCTATGGAAAACTGTGTTACTTAACTATTTCACGGTTGTTGAATGGACTGTTTACCGAATTTATTTCTAAAACGATTCCTAGTTCCGGAAAGGTGAATATTGAGATGTTTAGTTCAATGTAATATACCGGTTAGATCCTCCGTCTGTAGAAGGAGAATCCAACTAAATTCGTTCTCAAATTGCAAATACCAAGCTCATTGTGAATGGTTCATTTGAATCAAACCAATTTGCATTCTCCCGTTAGAGGATCCGAATGTCTACGAGATTTAGAGGGAAAACAACGTTTCAATTCCGGATATCAGGAAATAATGTGTCTTAAAACTGTTGCTGATTAGATCCACACAAAATTATATAGATACCTGACAGTTAAAGAAAACCAACAATTTGATATTAAAATTCATGTTTCTGTTCTCAATATCATTCTGATATCCTAGCTTATACCTTATATCACCTTAGATTTACTTTGATAGAATTGCATTTAGGATTCTCCTCAGGTTCATGTATATTGGATTCACATAATCCAGCTATTTTTCAGCTTGGTGAATTTGAAGGGTCTCTAAAAAGCAACTCCTAAGGAACTTTGAAAAAACCTACCATAGAAATGTATACCAATATTCAGGAGGGATTATTCTGGACGATCATAACTCAAACAAGTGAATGAATCCTGAAAACTGGGATCGAAATATAGCATTAATCCTATGACTGAATGGATCTAGTGAATCTGAAACGTTAAAGCGCTTTGTCACCGCAACTTGTTGCGGGCCGAAAGCTTGAAACCTACTCTAATCCAGCGGAATGGCGATCAGATTCGTGCACGTGAGGTAAACCTACATTGCCTCGGAAATATCCTAGCGACCAGTAATTGAGTAGGTGGTGTACAATGTACATTCTTCGCGGATCAATGGAGCTTCCAGCATCTGCTTTACTTCCTTGCACTTGAAATGATTATTTGCGTGACTTACTACGTATAAAAACGTACTTGATTTGTTTCTCCCTCATGTACTCACATCTACCCTCTTCTACAACTCTTTCTATAGTTTTCTCTCTTTTTTTCTCTCTGTCTTTATCTCTCTTCATCTCTCTTTATCTCTCTTTCCTTCTGAGAAGATCTGGGCTGTTCGAGCCTCTATTTACCCATCTATCAACCCTTTGGATGCGCTTGCGCTGCTATGTACACGACCTGTGGCATATGTGTGTGGCCAACATGGATACACGTGCACAGAATCTCGTGTTTGCAAGCCTTTCCATTCATGCCGGGCCAAACGTGGTGCCGTGGACTGCGCAGAGTCAACTAGGCAGTAGGCTGCGAAAATGACACTCACCACCTCATTCACTACCCCTCGTGACCGCGCGATTTATTCTATACGTTATGTGTTTTTGACTCAATATAATCAGATTCAGCTGGGGCAACTCAAACGAGGAGAGAATCTTTTACCTATTTGCAGTTATGTAACTTTTCAGATCCACTTTCACTTTCACTTTGGGGTTTTTGCACAGTTTATTTTTCAATTGTTCACATACACGTGAATTTCAATTCATGACAAAACAACGAATATTTTGGAATAATGACGTATTTGGGAAAATTAAAAAAGGGAAACAACAAAAATTGTAAGGGAAAGTGAAAGTGGAAGTGTAAAGTTACATAATCGCTTTATTAACCGACAAGTGTAGGATTATAGATAATATTTCCGACTGTGCAATAGAGTTTAAATTAACCGCAAATTCTAAATTTGGTATCTTGCAATTATTTCTGGCATTTCCCGAAGTAAGAAAATAGCTATTTAATATTCTAAAGAGCTTTCAAGAATACTTCCGAACGTTTCTCAGTGGCGTTGGTAATGAAGATAAAAGCGTGGGTACATTTGACTAGGACTGGATGATCTACTGATGCATCTTCCATTCTAGTGGAATTCTCTTTCCATCGAGATCCATTTCTTGGGAAAAAATGTGGATGGAGTGTCGCGAGCGAATCATGAGGCATGTCGTGTTAAAAGGATCGAAGAGGACGAGGCTTGCAAAAATGTAGATTAATGACGCCAGCATCTATAAGCTAGGCTTCATTTAACGTTTCGCGAAGATCATATATTATTTTTTCCGGGTAATTCAATTGCGAAATTTATATATACAAATAAAAGTTCAAATTTTTCAGATTGTAATAAAAAATTGGAAAAATGTATGGCATGAAAGAGAAAATGAAAATAAACTATAAAGCAAAACTTACAGTTCCGACTCCAGGATTTTAGCACCGCAAAAAAAACTGCGTCCGAGAAAGCTGTCGAATGTCCCTGAAATATTACAAAAATAAATTCTTATTAGACATGAAACTTTATGAAACTTTATATTTGAAACTCTTATGCTCTCAACTTGTATAGAAAATTAATTATTTGCCACAAATCTTACTGGAAGTATACTATAGAATTAATTATATGACGTTGGATGACTCTCGTGATAATTGATACAAATTATACATAAGCTGCATGAGCTACTGCAACAACTTTGAGCAATATGCATTTATGCAATATGCAAGAGCATCTTGAACCATTCGGTGCTGCTGATTCAGCTCACGTTGTTGATGCTTTACGTTTAACACTTTCCTAAATACATGAATTTATTATGAATAATGGATATTTCTTATAATATATTCTCAATAAGAAATCATGCCATAAAAACTCTGAATTTCAGACTAGTTTTCACAGCATTATTCATCTTAGAATTATTTCATAAATCATGAGTATACTTTCATACAAGTATCGACAAACTATTTTAATTATAGGTAATCATAAATGAAATATAAACTTATAATAATTCAAGTAGTAGAATAAATCATAAATTTTATGATATAAGAGTTGATGAACATAATTTTGCAAACTTTGGTTCAGTATTACTAACTCCATCTATTACTTTCTTATTCCAGAAAGCCTTGGCGGAAAACACGAGAGAAGTTTGCTAAATCACCTACTGGCGAATTATAATACCCTAGAGAGGCCGGTAGCTAATGAAAGTGAACCTCTTGAAGTAAAATTTGGCATCACATTACAGCAGATCATCGACGTGGTAAGTTACAAAATTAATAACTCATCTCATTTTATTACTTATTAAATATTGGGAATTAATGCATTTAACTCTTTCGTTCACAGGATGAAAAGAATCAAATATTAACGACGAATGCGTGGCTAAAATTGGTGAGTAGAGTTATTATTTTCCAACTATGTCAAATTTTTAGTATTTTATTTTACTCGAAAATTCATAATTTGACAAATGGCAAAGCAAATCGCGAAGGAAATTGCGAACACAAATTGATGTAGGATTTTTTCACGTAACAGAGTAATATATTACGTCCTACCAGCAGCCAACAATAGGATTGCGGTCATGTAACACATATTGCGTGAAAATGCTCATTTTTCCCTCTAGTGGTCATAAAACTTTTCCTGTGACTATGTACGCTCACGCGAAATGTATATTAGTTCATTGAAGTGTTACATGATCATCGCTTCAGGAAATAATAACCATGGAAAATTCACTTTTGAAGAATATGATTCAAACTCTATAATCATACTCAAATTGCATCACTTTCTTTAATAGATTTTTCTGATAAAAAAAAATGTCTTGAATGTCGGGATAAATGAAACGATTAAAAATTAAAAAACTTCCTTCTTAATCTAGGTCGATTTATCATTTGAAATAGGAACACTAGGATTAAAGAGCTTTTAATTTTAATTCTTTGAATTATAGGAACGTTTTCTAACTGCAATATGCTCGTTTAATCTTCATTTCCTCTCTCCAATTATTTTCTGGAAATTAAGGGTGAGTTCTTTTGTGGAAAAGGCTGAGAACTGGGTAAAGTGCGAGGCAGCTTCCGGCAATGATCGTTTCCAGGAGTGGAAATAAGAATGGCTTTTGTATCGTCGAATAGGTAGATTTAACTGGTTGTATAGCTTATATAGTCTGTTCTCAGTTCAGTAGGAAATCGAAAAGGAAGTCCTTTTCCGCTCTTACAGTTACAAAAAAATAAGAGTAGCTCATCGAGATGAAAGAAAACCGGAATGTTTTTCGACACCTTTCTTCTTGGAAAAGAATAGAGATGAAGATATTTGAGTCCACTAGAACAGACTATAGGTACTACAAGGACTTTCGAGTAACAGATGAAGGTGACATTTCGAGGTTACACTTTCCAGACACACACGCTCGACACTGTCTTTATTTTCCAGTCTTCTCAATTTCCCTTCAGTTTTATTATAAAAACTATCACGAACACATTCGCTACTTTGTCCAATATAAACGCTCTTGAGATAAAATCAATTATTGTGTCAGAGAAGTATTCACAATAAACTAAGCTCATATCTTCCTTAAAAAATACTGTAGTACAATTTTTCAATTAATTTTTTAAATTAATCTGTTACTTAATTTCCTTTTATTAAAGATCAAGAGATTAAATTACGGATATTATTAGAGAGACAAGAAGCTTGGGACAGATTTCCTTTTTTTCTCCTTTTTTAATGTCGCATCGCATTTCCAACAAAACCGCTCAATATTTTTGTTAATTAAACTTTTACAAAAGCTCTGACCTACAAAAAATATAATTAGCCCAATTATTTAAAAGCAGCAATATGAAACCAAGTTGAAAACCCGATATTTTTAATACTTGGAAGTGAAAATAGCTTTTACATAAATGGTTTCTTTCCACCAGAGTAGATATTTCTATATAGTGTAAATTTTCGGTATGAACAACAGTAGCAGGTGCAAAATCTCGACTACTCTTGCATTTACTTGTTTTTACTGTTTCCTATTCCAGAATGGTAAAAGAAAGTATATCATCGTAAAAAGCTAGAAACGACTAGGATGTTACACAGCCACATGCAACACCCTCTTCTACTTTGCAAACTGAAATTCCTGACTAAAAAAAGTCAAGAACGTTGTCATAACACTTTCGTTTCGTAATTTTACTTTGTATCATTCAGTAAGATTGTAAAACAAAGTTTTCTCATATTCTGCATCTGCCCTTACTGTCTTCACAATTAGTTTCTTCGACTCGACACGAGCAAAGAGCTCTTTATGATTTTTTTCATTTCTGTCTCTAATAGAAGAGTGTAATTATTTTTCTTCAAGGTTTCTGGGCATAAGTTTCGTAAAAATTATGTTCATCATTTTTTCATTGACTATGAGACAAGACTTGCATAATTGAAACAGAAATTTAACTTTAGCAGTTTTTCAAATTCATCTAAATCAATTCTTCGATTTTAGCGATTTTAGCTTCGTGCAGCTGGCTATCTATATGAATCTAACCGAGCCATCTATATAATCGTGTAAAAGGCAGATATGGATCGTTGGTTTTCCTGAAAAGAGCGTCGATTTATCACCTCAATTAATCACTCATTTCTTCAATTTTCTGTTTGGTACTGAATATTCTGATAATTTTTTTACTTATGTTCATGGATATACATTTTATGCAGTGAAATTCTCAAATGTTAGATTCGTTTCACAGCAATCACTGCAACTTGTATTAATAATTCGACTCACACAGCTCCCAAGGCTAATTTCCACTAGGGTGACTATAAATTTTAATATTACATCACCCACGTAACGTGGCTTGTCATTTTGAAGCTGAAATCTCGTTTCGCAGATAACGGAGTCATTAGAAAAGAAATTTATCTTGTTCCGCTCTAATAGCAATTTTCAATATTCCAGATATGAAATTTCTAGTATTATTTTCATGTATGAATAATAAATATCAAAAATACATGTCTTTATATGATATATATGAATATTTTCATTGGATTTATTAAATGCACTTTTCTATATATGGGAATATAGCTTTAGAAGAAGAAAACATTTACTTGAAACCGTTTTCCTTTTCAGACCATTTCTCAAACACTAAGCTTGCACGCGCAAAAAAGTACTGAATCATTTATTCCTTTTATCTTCTCAATTTTTTATCACTGCCATTTCTTTAAAGGTGAGAGTTAAAAGAAAACTAAAAAAGAAATTAAGCTTGATTTATCTACATTTATTCAGTGAAAAATAGTCAAAGTGAAGTGAATCCTCTAAAAGATTTTTAACGTAGTGAATAATTTCTACAGCAACATTTTCAAAGTAGAGATAACTGCATTATCATTTTAATTATCACACTATGTCAAAAAACTGACAACTGGAGCGAATTTTTAAAAAATGGAAGTGAGAAAGTGAAATTTAAAGATTTTTACAGGAGGAGTGTGGAAATTATAATAAGTATTACAGTGATGAATGAAAATTCTGAAATAACAAAGTATACAGCGTATATTTACATATTCGCCCACATAAAACTGAAACGAGAATACAATGAAACCGTAAAAGCTTGCCAGTGACGGTATAGAAAATGAACCAGGGCTTTGCGAGAAATGAAAAGGCAGACATGATAGTCTTTTCGATGAGTAACGAGAAAATCGTGCTAGGATTTCCGTTTCCGAGTTTTGAATTTCAAAAAATCCCTTTGATTCATTTAACCCCCTTTCACTTCGTATTTATTTTATTTCTCCATACTCAAAAAAATGCCGTTAAAACTAGGGTTAAATATGCCCTCACCTTTTTCTCTTGTTAAAATTTCTAATTAAGAAGCTTTAAAGAGACTATATTTTCAATGACATTGTAATTTACTGTAATATAAACTTCAGCAGCTGCTTCCATCGTTTATGAGATATGTCAAATCGATAAGTTACAGTGAAATATTAACAATCGTTTTATTGAGTCTGTCTGCTTTTAACGAGAGAAAGGTGAAGTATATCTTGAAAAGAGGAAAAAATAGAGAGAGTAGGGAAAAGATTGTGAAGCCTGCGGGCTGTAAAATACAATTATCGACTTTTCATGTCATTTTAATTTAAGAAAAGTTTAAATTGGTTGACACATTCAACCTTTTAGACCAAAATACTGAAAAAGTATCCAAAAACTTGTCCTGAGCAAAAAAAAAAGTAGCCTTAGGCTGAGAAAAGTGGCCTTTAACTGAAAGAAGTAAAAAAGTATGTCAGTTTGAAGACCGCTTTAAAGTGCTTGAACTATTCTTTTTTTTAATTGAAGAAATTTAAACAGCTTAATATTTATTTATGAATTCTGAGATAAAGTGTGTTTATACGACAGAATGGACGTATTTGTCGCTAATTATAAATTTTATTGAGAAAATGAAAGGAGAGCTTAGTTCAGTGTATCAAATTTCATCTGAGAGATGAGTCAGGCGAATTTGTTGTGGCAGGGATTTAAATGGTAACAATGTGCAACAGGTTTCAAATGATTCTTAGGTCAATATCGATTGTAGATATGAACAGCAAATTCATTTTTAAAACGACTAATTATAAGCCAGTGGGAAGGCCTCGGTGGAAAGCACTCATTCGATAATAACTTGATTCGCAAATAATTACTTCGGAAGTTCGTTTAATTGACTTTTGATTGGACCGAGACCGATCGATGCGCGGATTCTCTAATGCAGATATAATTCTGATCTACCAAATAAAATCTATTATCTCGACAATTGAGATTGTCCCATTTACCAAATGTTAAAACATTTTCTATCTTGTATACTCTCCATTTTAATTATTAAAGTTGTAATAATTAATAGTGATACACAGAATTTGAAGTCTAGCTACATTTGCTGTCATCACCAATGACATAACTGAATAATGATTACATCAACATCAATTTGCATAAAATATCACTCGAAATAAATGAACTGTAGTGCAATTTTGTTTAAATAAATTGTTTTTAATTGATGAGAGTAAGAATATTGTGCAATTTAAAGAATTATGTCCCGTGACTTGTCAATCAAAAATTATTTTTCGTTCCTGACAAGTGTGTTAGTTTAAGAGCTTGTCTCTGAAAATTTTCGATTAAAACATTGAAAGAGACAAGGAATCATTTTCCACTGACAATGTTCTTTTGGCCCCAGGCATTCATTTTATACAGATGCGTCGTACTTACAGCTGTGCCAAAGTATAGCACGTATTTCTCGCTCTTTTTCTCCCTTTCTCTTATTTTCTATTCCACTCCTGTACTCGTTCATGTCCTTCTCTGTTTCGAGTGCACGTTTATTGCAGCAGACTCGGGTGAGTCAGGAAATATTGGTAGAGAGTTTCGCAAATATTTCGGTGAAAATGGACAGACCCTGTGTTACTACCAACTCTTTTAAAAACTCTGTTAACAAAATATATATATATATATATATATCATGTTCGAAAAGCTGTAAAAACTCTTGATTGGGGTGTTGAAGTGCATAAATTGCTCATCAAATTATAATGTTTTCAATTCTCAATTTCAGTTTCAATTTTATATTGTATACAAATCCACTGTATTTGTTTCGTGTACATTTTTTGTAATCAGCTTCAATCAAACGATTATTTGAATATTCATATTTCATTTTCTTCTTACACCTCTCTTCTTGCATTTTTATATCATATTTCGTCATTTGAATTGTTAATAATGCGAAGGGAGGAATAAATTTATAAAATTTGACATGTACCGACAAAATTCCTTATGACTTTTTATCTGAACAGATTTTTGAATTTCACATATAAAGCAAGCAGACTTTCAAGACTCTGATCTTGTTAGAGAAGCAATTCTTCTAACTTTTCTACCAAATATCAAAAGGAAACTCGGAGAACAGATCTATCTTCTCTAACTAGTTTTTTAACTTCGTTTTCCTTTTTTTCCAACCAATTTCCAGAGGTAGTTTATTGCTCTCTTTTGTTCCGTGAAACCATATATGCTTTTTTTTAGATTGAAAATTATTATACCATTTCTTTTCCGTGGAAATCAAAATATCCATGATTGAGTTACCAGATTTTGTAGAAAATTAAGAGAGGTGGTTCATCATGGCTTATAAAACTCAATTACTAATTTAATTTCCTGACCAGATTTGTGCGCAATGTATGTATGTTGTATAAAAATAAAATGCATTTTTCAAATAAAATAAAACTTTCGCTGTAAGTTAATTACTATATTTCGCTAATTCGAAACGCACGTCTGTTAAATTGAGAGTGAACTGTACTTCCATCTTGTCGACAAGTGTTGATTTTGCATTTTGAAGATGATGATATTTGGAGTATGTACATTGTACACAGGTTGGAATAATCACCGAAATCCGTTTTATCCTAACTCACTTCAATCTCGTCTCTAAGCTAAGTCATGCAAATTACCTAAATTCTCGTGAACTTTCTGGGCTGTGTGAACTTAACGAGATAATTATAATGAGATCAAACGTGTCAACAACTCCTCTAAAGGCACCGTATATTCGCATACAGTGAGATCTAAGGGACCGACATTTATGATAATTTTAAAGGAAAATTATCCATTACATTTTTCTAAAAATAAGATATATTAGATCTAGGAAGTGGATATCGTTCCATAGCTAAGATCATGGCTTTTCCCACACACCGCAAATATATCTTGCATGCGAATTACGTGGTTTAGTAACATCGTGGAATATCGGTGATCGTAACCGAAAGCATGCAACACGTCAAATCTGCGAAGTGATCCAATCAGATTCCATAGGTCACTTCCAGATATGCCAATCATCCAAGAAACATTAATAGATCCAAGATAATGAAATAATAAATCATCATCGATTTAATTCGTAATAAACATAATTCTGAGCTTTTTAAAGTGCTCTTAAATTATTATACGTTTTTTGCATAGAGGAGGACTTGAGTATGTACTTTCAAAGAAATAAGGAAAGTTCTTGAAATTCTTAACTCAGTTTCTTAAGGTGATTATGCAAGGTGTGAAGATCCTTAAGCACAGTTAATCGTCTCTAATGTATGAGCAATTAATCATACTTTCATTTTTAAACTTCCTTATAATCTTTTTCCTCTACCATGAAGAGCATAGAAGACAGGATTCGGAATACTTAATTCAACTTTTATTGACTTTATCTTTTTAAATGAAAATATACTTTCACTTGAAAGCACTAGAAATTTGATTATCCCCAGAAATTTTTACTCAATGAAAATGTTTTACTTTCAGGAATGGACGGATTATAATTTGCAGTGGAACGAGTCGGATTACGGCGGAGTGAAGGGTCTTCGAATCACACCCAACAAGTTGTGGAAACCCGACGTCCTCATGTATAACAGGTAACATAAGCTTGGCCAGCAAATTTTCACTGGATACTGTGAAGATCTAGACACTAGAACCACTAGATTTTACTGGATTCGATAAACTTGCATAAGTACTACCCCATTAATAGTTTCGCGATAAAAATCCAAAGAAAAGATTAAAACCAAACAAAAACTAAAATTTGTATCACTAAAAAATCACAACGGGTTTTCAAGTAAAAAATTTCTTTTAAAATATTTAAACTTTCCACTAAAAACCCGTGAAATAGCTATAAGCAATTTTCGTGTAAAATCAACTATATAGAGTCTAATTATCTCTCTTTTGAAAATTATAGTTTACAATTTTGTTCATTATTATAAAATTAGTTGCAGCTGGATGGATTATAAAGTGGTCCGCGACCGAATTTTCAATTAAGAGATTCTTGCCTTTGTTGCATAAATTGTTCGGCTTTTGTGAACGAAAATTGAAAATGAGCACGCCAATTCATATAATCATTTGCTGCTAATAAACATATTTTATGATTTAACGCCTTTTGTTGAAATATAAATGAAAAATACTTCAATTTAGATTCATATGATTTTCTATGATTTTTTTCTCTACGTCAAGAATTTAATCGCTTTTTGCATAATTTATACCGAAGAAAAGTTGATAAATCGTAAAATTGAATAAATAGGAACGACGAAGTAAAAATCGCATGAAATTGGAATAGTGTTGACAGAATTTAGAATGTTTCAGAAACCATCGACAAGAGCAAGAAAGCTGCTGCTCGAACGATAATGGATAGCCTGATTTTATTCTCGAAATTTAGTATACAAAGCGCAAATAAAAGCACGTTCGAGCGCAGTAAGATTGACATTAGACGGCGTAGTTTTCTTGATTATTTTTCAAACGATAATAACAAAGAGCGAAGGGTACGTAATTTTGTTATCCCCCCAGTGTTGCTTCGCATTTTACTATATACACATAAGTATCAAAGTATATCGAGCCCTCTGACATGCATGTCTTAATTATTTGAGTCCATGCTAGAAGTAAGAAGAGTACTGCTCCTTTATCTTAATACTCGTATGATAAATACCTACATTTTCTTACTTGTAAATACTTACTCCTACGCAACGATCAATACCGAGTAGTTATATATATATTTATACATCTCTATATATATATATATATATTTTTTTTTTTTTTTACTCTTCACGAGTCGCTCAGTTTTTACCAGTCGAGATATTTCGTCCTTTTATATATAATAAATCACTCGAAAATATCCTACACTACTGAAAAAAAATTCACTCCTCTCAACGAGTTTATACCAAAAACTCTGCAGAGCTCTCGAACTGGTCGACTCGTTCGGAACGCACATTTTGTACAAAGTACAAATAAAAAAACCCGCGTATTTTGCCTACCGTATCAATCACGTGTCACTTTTCCGGATACATACTTGACTTCCTTCGAGTTACGGAAAATTCGAGTTTTTTTATCGGATATTCAAACTTTCAAGTATTGATTTGTACCTTTCTCAACCTTTCTTTATAGCGTCCTGAATTCCTGACTCAATTAATCGCGATTCACTTTGATTCATACCCTTCGGCGCTTCGAAAAACACTTACAGAGAGAGAGAACCGAGTCTTTTCAGCTCGCTAACATGTTAATTCCTACGCATCACACCTTTAATTAGTTTTAGGTATCCTATAACCAAACCCTGTAGATTAACTAGTTATAGTTACTAAAATAAACATATATAATAATTGGACTGCCTGATGGCAGAGGGCGTAAATGCGTCCTCTGTCCAGACAGTCTTATAATTGTACGTCCATGCTCGCTTTCGAACTCGTTTTTCATCGATCGTATCCTGCGAAACAGTCGATCGCTATAACCCATAAATGTTGTAAATGTGCAAACGTTAAAAGCACATTCCAAAAAGCCAAGTGGTCCACATACAAAAACTCACAGTAAAATTCCTCGATTTGTTGCCTAAATATATTGTTCACGATGCTAGATGATAATTTATTAACAGACTCTCTAAATTTGTATCAGTGAAAATTTCACTGATTTAATTAGTGATTAAGTATTTCACTGATCAATTCAGTAATCAGTCACTGATTATCAGTAAGTTCTTACTAATTTCATCAGTGAACCGATATAAACTTTACAAATTTCCATAAAGTATACTTATTATTTTTGAAAATCAAGTTTCAATTTCAATCTGTAATTTCAGTAGTTATGGAAATTTTGAATTCATAAAAGGTGTACAAGTGCAGCCAACTATCGGTCCACATTATTCTTTTGTACTGATTCAATCAGTGAATTTTGTTCACTGAATGAATCAGTAACTTTTCACTGATTATCAGTGACCGGATTCTAGCTATTTGAATCAGTGAGGAGGAGGCATTGTATAAAGTTTCTTTCTGTGACTTTAAAATTCAACTCATTCACAATTCATAAAGAAAATTCGATTGAACTTGAAGAAAGGAGCTCATTAACTTGGATGCAGTTGAGCAAAGACCAGGAAACTTTAATATTTCAATCCTATCAATGATCTTATATCTACAAACAGTTGGAAAGCACGTAACCCTGAACCATAGTTGGAATGTAAGGTCTATCTTGAGAATTTCAAGAGTCTGTTAGATCATTGTACTTGGTTCTCAGTTCGAAGAGGAAATTTCTCTACGAGTTTAATTAATTGGGGGTGATCTTGTGCACTTTACACTGTCAGTACTTTCAGTGGAATTCTACAGGACCATGAACCGTTCGCCTTTGGCGGGCTAACTTGGTCAGTTAGTTATATAGTTATATAGATGAACATACTGTAATTTTCTCCCTCTCGTTCTATCTCTGCTTTTGTCTCTTCTTGACTTTATACTTTATCCCCCAACCCACCATTTTTCATTATAAACTTTGCTTTCTCTACTCTTATTTTCGACACTTTATCATCGACCTCATTTGTGCCACGACACGTTTGGTATAATGTGTGCTCCTCTCATTTTCATGAGAGGAGCACATCGAGGGATCGAATCGGCCGAGAACCCAGTTGCCTGGAACTGGCATTAAATTGGCTATAACTCCAATTAAATCTCGAGCGCGCGAATCAAGAGGGCTTATGAGTCGAACGTGATCGAACACAGTCTCTCAACTTTAGACGCCTGGGAATTCCACTTTTTCTGCTTTATATTTCGCAGTATTGCATTTTTCGATATGGAAGATATTAAACCTAGTTTGCTTTTAGATCAATGATTTCAAGGGAGTGCAAAATGAAAAATGATCAACAACTCTAACTCTGGCTTCTAAATCAATTTTCTATCTGCTGGTCTCCTTTGAACATTTTTTGAGGAATATATGAAGTCTTCCAGGCAATTTGACGGAGCATCTCTATATATAGTTATCATTTTAGATGTCGAAGCAGCTGCTGTTTATTCAATTATATATTCCAGTAGAGCGAGTCAACGCCCAGCGGGGAACCGCATGCAGAAATAATCGAGTCAACAACAGCTGTTTTGATGTTACATCTAAAATGGTAAAATATTGTGCACACTGTTTGCACATTTCATTATCAACACATCCCCCATTATGAAATGTATGCTTTTTATAGTTATTAGAATAATATACATTAATTTATTCATTTTCACCCTGCTTTATTTGTCCTTTTTCATAAAAAATGTTACTATTCACGTAAAATCAGAAATTAATTATATTCTGGTATTCTACCAGTACCGCTGGTTGATAATATAACCAAAATGATAATAAGCTTATTAGCGGTTGCTGCTTCAGTCTACAATGGAGGCGTATCCCAATTACACACAATTCATATAATTTTATCATTTATGATTTGATCAACCTGTTGCAACTTTGCAAGTGATTCGAACAAAGGAAATCAGTATAATCGATATTTGTGGCTTACTCAGAGATTTCCATAGAATTTCTTCCTGATAATGTTTATTTAATGCCTAACTAGCAAATTTAATCCCTTTAGAAAACCACGACCTTTGTAAAAGTACTAACTGTAATCCTGTACAGAATTCTGCATTTGAAATTTTATTTAGGGTGCAGCAGTGTATAAAACTATATTTTCCTTAATTTTCCAACCGCTCTTTTCCATCTTTTCATGCGTTAAGCAATAAAAAAAACTTTTATAATTTTCTCATTTTCTTGCGGTTTAGATCCACTTAACGACTTAATGTCGAAGTAAAATGGAGTAGAATTAACGGAAGCATAAAATTAACTATGGAATAAAATTATAGGATACACTCCTCTATTACACGGATTCTTACCTCAACGGAAATTTTTTTCGACTCGTATATATTTTATTTACGTATTTCGCCGTTAATCATTATAAAGAAATTGGGCAGTGATTCGAGGAAACAGATTAACTGCTGAGTGTAGGGGACCACCATGGCAATAAATTAAACGAGAGATGTTCCACCAATTGGGGATAATTTACGAGTGACCTATCTTTCGCAATTTTCCAGTTGCGATGCGATTAAAGTTTGAAGCGAGCATGGCTTAATAACTATGTAAATAATTAATTAAGAAACGACGTCAGGCCACCCCGTTACTGCGGGCTACCTCTGTACCAAGCTCGATGCCCGCTCCTAAAATAATCTTTCCCTATTTTTTTTCATATTATTTTGCGAATAAAAAGTCAGATTTCTGATTTTCAATTTCACAACCGAATCTTGGTGATTGATAACAATTTTTCATTATTTTTTTTCTGCGTAATTAATATTCTACTTATTAATTTAATGTACTGTGGAAAGACTAGTAAAATCTACTTAATTTTAATTAAGGTATAAAAGAAATAGTTTGCAAAGCACTTGTGAGAAGTGCATTCGTGATTCACCAAGATTGAAGTTGAATTTCCAAGTTTCAGAGACTACTGTCGATGCAGCTTTGGAAACAATAGCGGCGAAAGTGAGAGGAGATGTTGATAATAATATGGGAAGTAAGGAGCGGGTATCGTGGCTCGGTGGGTGAAACCCTAACCGCCAGACTCTAAACAAAGAGCCAGTTAAATCAAAAGTTCTTACAATGAATCTTTAATCATAATCTAATTCCCTGAACCTACGTACTATTTCGAAGTTCGCGTTTGACTAAAACAGCAATAGGCGCGACGTGATTTTGCCGGGATTTCCTTACTTTATCGATATAACCTTGCCTATGCTCTTGTATTACTCTGAAACGCATCCTTTCAATACGAAAAGTCTAATGAAATTAAACTCAACCAAGTTAAACTACCCATGCCAATGTCAAGACAGGAATTTAGTTTTGCAGAAAACATCCGGTAAATGCAAGCACGTGAACATAAACAACAACAACTTTAAGTTAAACGCAAGATGAATTTGCATTTCATGAAACAAGTAAAAGAGATAAAAGTCTGCTCTGTGGGATATGGGATATGATGCACAGATGTGCTCTGATCTTAACTATAAATAAACTAGAAATGTTTCAGAGGTGGTTTAATTTAAAGTTTCAGGTAAATTCTCCTGAATTTACATATTTTTCATTAACTCGATATTTCTTTAAAGTAGATGATCTTTTAGAAACTGGTTTGTAAGAGTACCTTAAGATTTTATCACAGAAAAATTACTTCATTGTCGACCTTATAATATATTCAGAAAAGTGAAATAATTATACTATACTGAAATAAAATAATTGTCTCACCAAACACCACTTTTCCAGAAGACAATGGAGTTGGAAAATCACTTTACTCCAGTACACTTCACTTCATTTCACTTCACTTATTGTTAGAAACGAAAAGAACAATCAAAATTGTAATTGAATTACTTCAATGAGAAAAGAATTAACACTATCACGATCACTTAATTCTTTGGCTTTTCGATAACCTTTCTGGGGATGAGTGAAAACAGAACTGAGAGACAAAAGATTGTAAACTGCGAGCAAGCTACCACTTGCTCGAAAAGAGACCTTCAAAGTTTAGAGAAAGGCCCTACAGACCTCCATAAATGCGTCCGAGTGGAACAATAGAATCAGAGCTAAATTTCCATGAATTATAAATAGAATTGTAGTCAAGGAGAAAATAATAAACAAAACCAGTTCCACAGCCGAATCAAATTAAATCCAAATAAATCATGAGCCCTATACTAGTTATCAGTACTTTCTCACAATCAGATTAATTACATGTTCCTCTATTGTTTTATAAATCAACTGGGAATATTTAAAAATTTTTAATTATTGAGTCTGAATTATTAATTATTCATTTAAAACTGTGATATTGTAGATACTCTCTCTAAAATTGAATCAGTCAAATTCCACTGAGAAAAGAGTCACTGATTCAAGTTTAGAGAGCAGTTACAAAATGTTAAATATTTTGAAAGATAATTATTTCGGAACTAGTATATTGATTGTAGTATATTATGAGACATTGACAAGAAAACTTTTAATAGGTTGTTTAAAACAGTTTAAAACTGAAAAATAGTATATTTATGGTACTCATTGAGCTGCTATTCTTCAAGCTGTCCTCTTAATGCGGAGAACACAGCTGTGTTCCGTGAAGTTTCCAAGATTTATTTGCAAATGCAGAAAGTAGTTTTTTCGTTTTTAAACTGGGAACATGACTAGAAGGACGATTTGAAGCCGCTGAAATTGTTTTTCGATAAAACGAGGATTAATTCTTATGAGTTATGGGTCTCTGGAACTTTTGACTAGTGTTCCACCATTACGGTGCATGGTAGCTGAGCAGGATGCAAAAGTTTCACGAATACGCGGAGGACGATGTGAGTTTCAAATTTCAAATTCAACTTTGACGACATGAGGTTTCCGCCACTGAGCTGCTCCTCCATGCGTGGTTTCTGATATAAAACGTCGATTAATCTCAAGTTAGGAAGATTCATTTTGCATCCAGTTTTTAATACTTTTGAAATTTAAATTCTACCACCGAATATCTCAAACTAATATATAAAAAAATATTTGAAGAATATTCTAAAACCGACCTATTAGAGAATGGAAAGTGTTGGAATAATTACAATTTTTTTATTGTAATAATTATTCAAGCCGAGATACAAAGAGCTCATCTTTCTTTAGGAATGTCAAATAAAAGAGGATCTCTTTGAATCACTTGTTGAACTACTAGGGCGACACCAGAAAACGCAGCGCACTTAAAAACAGAATTTATTCGAAAGTATGAAAACAATGGCTCAGTGCATCTCCTTTGTTCACATAGAACAATCAACGCAAGCATCCCCTATAGTTGGTAAACTGTGAACTTGGTGCCCTCTAAATAATAAAAAAAATCGTGAGATATTTTTGTACAAATAGATTAGGTTCAACATTCAGTTAAAAATTTAAAAGCTTTTCATTTTGAAATCAATGTAATATTTAAAAATTCTCTATTATAAAGTCCCATATAATGACTATTCACTCTAAAGATAAAATGAAAAGTTTTCCCCCTTTAAGGTCTTTAAAAAAGCACTCTCTATCTATTTCGTGGAATATTTGAACAAAAGTTCTATCTTACGTCTTTAAATTTTTATTCACGTTACAAAATACCTTCTGAGTAAAACACGACTCATGAAATTATTATGGAAGAGCTTTACTATTTATTTCTTTTCAGTATTTGTATATTATTTAACATATTTTGAATATCTCTTTTTTCAAAACCAAACAGACTGTTACAAAAATAGGAGCAAAATGAACTTTTCTAAAACAAGTATCTCGTTAGAATGGAATGCCAAGGGTATTTACCCCTAAGGACTGCATTACTTATTTAGTTAGCCTCAAGGACCGCAAATGTCACGAAAATATTCTCTTTTGCTTCCTCTTTAATTCGAAAAATGGATTTTACTGTTATCCGCTTAAGGTCTACCTTGTAGAAAATTTTTTACTCGTGTTGGGCAAGTTTTTTGACAAGAAAAGAGAAACCAGAGACCAGAGACCCTTTTCAATAGATGCCTACTTATTTTCACGAACACTGAGGAAAAAGTGACATTGAATCATTAGAAGGACGGCACTATTACTCTTGTTCAAAGGCAGATACTATTGATTCCAATGAACATTCAAGAAAACAAATCTGTATAAATTATTCAATTCGGTTCAAAAATGTAATCTCCTTATGTCGCAACTATGCTTGTCAAAAGGTCTTGAAGTACTTGGAGAGAAAAACTTTTAGACACCTTCCCAGATACGAGAATATGGTTACGAAAGAAGTTGACAATTTGAAACTTGAAAGTAATTCAGGTTAATAAGTGATAAAGTGACATCCATTTCTGATAGTCGAGGCTTTTATAGACTTATTCTCAATCAATTTCATGAAAGAGTACAATAATAAAGCTATATAAATTAGAATCCTCTACTGAAACAACACATATTCTGTTTTGTAACAGACAATAGACAATGGATATTTACAGGTATCTCTTAAAATCTCAGTTTCAAGATCATAACGAACGCCTAAACTACATTCCACATAACTCGTCAGATTATGCAATTCTGATCTCAAATAGTGCATTGGGTAAGTGTCTATCGAAGCTTTGAGTCGATACGAAAGCAATAAATATGTTAAATTGAGTGCTTCAATGAAGCACACTTCTGTTCACATATCCTATATCCAACGAGCAATTTCTCAATGAAGATCGCACGTAGTAGTCACTAATTCGGATCAAAATGATTTTGATAAATAGTTCTCGTCTCAAACACCCTATGACACTTTATTGATACTTATGCAGTATGTTGATCTCACCATTCACTTTCCCTCATTTTACTTGAATTCTAACAAACCCTTCAATAAATAATCACTCTAAACCGTTATCTAATAAAAAAAAGCAGTATCGTCTTTTCTTAAACACAGAATAAAACCGACGCGTTAATATTATCTAAAATGTAGGAACACGAAAGTAAAAATAATTAACGTAAATAAAAATTAGAGCATCTAAAAGTAAAGTCAGTCTTGATCGTAATAAATAAAACCAGAGGAAACCTAGGTCGAACCCGAAAACGAATTCATAAAAAATGAGAATAAAGTATGGAGAAAGTTTACGAATTAAGTATTTTCCTGATATGAAGTAATGGTGCAAGTTTGAATTCGTATCGAGTTCGTATTCGATCATGGTACCCGTGTGATAGAATAAACCTAATTGAACCTAATATTTTCTAAGGAGTAAATTTTAATGAATAAGAGAATCATTAGAAAAAAGAAATGAACATATATATGTATGTAAGATATATAAAATACACAAACATACATACATGATGAAACGTTAGTGCGGATGAGGGTTTCGACGGGACGTTCCAAACAAACGTGGTGGTCACGCATAACGGCAGTTGCCTGTACGTCCCTCCGGGCATCTTCAAGAGCACATGCAAGATAGACATCACTTGGTTCCCCTTTGACGACCAACACTGTGACATGAAGTTCGGATCCTGGACCTACGACGGCAACCAGGTACACTACTGTTTCCAAAACACATACACGCTAACACGCAGAGCACCACCGTTTCCTATTCCTCGGGCTTCTCAAAATCCCCCAACGACCATTTCGTGTTCGAGGAAAAACCGGAAGTGTCATGCCGGATTTCAAGACAGTCTCACTGTGGACATTGTTTCCAGGCGAAAGTGATAAAGAACTTTATATTGCTCCTGAAAAATTGAGGAGGGTTCACTATAAAAAATAACATCAGTCCCAGACTCCTCCATGAAATAATGCGAGACAATAAAATCACATATACTTCTTTCAAGTTTAGTAGCTCTTACAGAATTTGATTTGACCTTTCTAAGCAGAACCTCTCCTGCAGGTAACTGTTTTCACCTTTCAGTTCCATTTTATATCAAATATGTAGAAATGATTTTGAAATGTTTTTTTTCTTTTTTTGGAATGCTATCCTGAAATCCGGCACACTATCTGAGCCTCGTTTTCCACGTTGATTGGCCCGGCTTTCTTTATCCTACACAAGAGCGCAACACACTAGCAAAGCTCCATAGATAGTTCTTTTACACGCCTGGTAGCTTCAGAGGTAATAATGACGATAGGATGAAAAAGTCAATGAAAAAATAACTACTTGATTGAAGGGAAAAGGAGAGAGGCAGGAAGGTGTCTGTTGCTGTTTGTTGTTTGCTTGTCTGTTTCGAGGATCGCTTCCCGATCGAAGCGAGAAATCTGTGATGGATAGCCCGTGGGAACATCGTCCGCTTGAATATTTATCTCGAGCGCTAGCATGTCGAACGAGTAAAGTACATCAGCAAGTGACTTACAGTTTACGAGGATGGCCGAAATGGGTTTCGGCCAAGTTCTCCGCGTCAGCTATACGAGGTGGAATTGGGAGTCATCTAACTTGTCGTTCGCGATCCAGTTTGCCGGCTCATTCCCCAGGCATTCGGTCTACCACACGTGACCTCAGAATGATAAATTCATTTCACTTTTTCACTTTATTGCGATACAACCCATGGGTCGGTCTATACAAATTCTATATATATACTTTTTCATTCGTGAAATTTGATATATAGTTTTGTTGATTCTGAATTACAATTGATATTGTTATGCAGAACCAACATCTTCTGTCTTTAGCCAAATATTTTCATTATCAATTGCTCAAGTTTCACTTTATTGAATAAAAAACGAAAGCTCTTTATGTCTAAAATCATATTACTCAAGGAGGTAACAAATTTTAAGAGACTTTATATATCACGGTTATTTTTTACCCACTGTCCTCTTGTGAGATGCAAAGCCACTTTTCTGCTTCGTAAAAGCTTATAAAACTGTGAAACAGGGTCGGCAATGTTTCATCCTACGACAGTTCTTCGTTTTCTAAAACGCAATAAAAACCATGCAATGTATATACCGATGGCTTTAATTTAAATCAATTATAACGTCACTTTTAAAATTTGTAACTAATACTATTGAAAAAAAAATTGTTTCAAGAGCTATATTGATCGGGACGAATCTTGTCATTTTCTCCGGGTACATTTCCATGCAGTCTTCCCGAACATTGATGAAACACGCGTTCCTCTGAGAGGGCTAATACGAGAAAGAAATCTGTTTTTTTTTTCATATATTTTTTTCTTTTTCATTTCGAAGCATCTGGCACGGGGATTCCCAAGAGGAATCCTTGATGCGCTCGTTAAAGTCGCAGGGCTGTGAGGCCTCCACCCTCAACCAGTATTAAATATTCAATTCGCTAGCAACGCATCTCCTGCCTCTCTTCGCTTCCCCTCAAAACGGCTCTTGTCTGCCATGTTCTGTGATGAGTGCAAATTCAGCACGCGAATATATATCGGCTATACACCTCCTTGTGCTACACGCGTTTACTGTCAAACACTAGAGAAAACCATTTAACCAAAGCTGCCGTGGATCGATGTCGCTTGTCGGTGTCTTTTGCTTTCCCGCGCTTCTCTCGATACAAAACGAGCTTGTGACGTTCGTCCAAAATTTTTTTGTGTTCTGACTAAAAACAAAATACTAAATAGATTTTAGCAGAATGGAGAGACAAAAAGCACCTAATAGTATCTAATAACATAAAATAAAATCATAATACGAAGACTGATATATGCAGGAGAAAAAAAAAACAAATAAAGAGAAAAGCCCCTGCCGAATCAAGACAGAAAACCATATTATACTTTACACACACAAGAACATCCTCCAGTCAAAGCAGGGACCACGTGATTATGTCTGAGCTCGGAACCACGATTTTGCATGGAGCACATGTCCACCGTCGCTCTACTATTGACTCCGCACCACTCAACCCTCACCAATTCTCTCGCCTCCTTTCCACTTTTTCTATTTATCTCACCCTTACTATTCTTCACTCACATTATCATCAATCTCATCACTTTTGCAATCAGCATTGGCCCACATTGCGCTCATAAATCGTGCATTGCTCGTTCGTTCGGTCTTCAACGCTAATTTAATTAATTGAGCGTGAAAATCACACAGCTGCACTGTGTATGTAGTTTGTAGATGGCACTATGCAAATTTATGTTTTATATAAGTTCACACTTTCTTGAGAAATATAGATTGCTTCGTATCTTTTGTAATTCATCCAATTCTGAACTCAGAAATCTGCGACATGAAAATTGCCAACAATATTTTCTAATTAACTATGTCTACCATCCCTCTCACGAATTATTATCATCCTATGATATTAATATCAATTAATTATCATTGCTCGACTGCATGGCACTTTTTCTACACATCTTAGAAATGCAATTTTGTATTTCTCAAATTTCTATAGCACTAAGAGTAATTTAACTTACAAAAGAGGAATAAAAAATTCATAATTTCTTTCATTTTTTTGGCTTTACTTGAAATAATAATAATAAAAATAGTAAATAAGATTATGAAACTTTCAGGTTGAACTTGGCATTCGAAACATTACTGTGAATTATGGAATCACTGCCTAAAATATAGAAAGGATTCGTTGTCGCGAACATTTCTGCCTTTTGTGATATGATGGGGTGAAAAGTAACGCTTTCTATGCGGACAATAGCATTTCGGAAGTAAATGTCATGTAAATTTCGTGAAAGTTTACTAAACAGTTTTCTCTTTAAGAGACGAAGCAGTTGAGAGTAACACAGCTGTGAAAAGCAAATAAAACAGTGGAAAGTAAATAAATCCGTGAAAAGTAACGCCTTTTATACGGACAACAATATTTCGGAACTAAATGTCATGTGAATTTCGTGAAAGTTTCATAAACAGTTTTTGTTTCAAGAAACGAACCAGTTACACAAAGTTATATGGAAGAGAAGCAAGCATGATTTTCAGTATAATATACTACATTATTCCACTTTATTGAGTCGAAAACTTTTCTAATTAAGGAAGCAGGAACCTCATAATGGGTCTTATTGATTAAATTTCGATCCCTTAACAGTGAATTCACGTTTATTGAAACTAATAAAAAACTAAAAAGAACGAGAATGTACCAAATATCTCATGTATTTAATATTACCAGTGCTTTTGCATATTCCAAAGGTCTCTCTAATCTTGAGAAATGTCTGAGAATCTTGCACTACATTCTAAACAATTCAAAATAATTATATGGTGCAATTGCAAGTTTCGCACAATGACACTTCTAGTTTATGCGAGCATGATTTACAACGTGAGAAATATCAGTGCCGGACCAGACTAATTTGGTAAAGTTCCAGGACGTAAAGTTACTGTTTGTGTTAAGGACGATTGTCCAAGCAAATCTCTCGGGATAAATGTATATAACTTTGAATACTCTTGGCCCCTCCATTTATACATTTAATTATGAACACATATGCACATAAGTTTTGATTAAAATAATAGTTGCAATCAAATAGGAAATCCATTATGAGGTTGTTTGTTTAAAATCCGAGAAAAATCATTACTCTTCTTAAGTTTTAATCATTTATACACAGAAAGAATCAAATATATTTAGTCTAATCAATTTTCATATCGCAGATTTACTGAGCTAAATATAATTTCTTCGATAAAAAAAAGTCTCACGAAATTTTTTTAGTAATTTAATATGCCAGATTAGAGTGCTGTTTTACATTGAGAAACGAAAGTGTGCATTTCCTATAGTAGAAAAGCCATTTTCATTATTTCGTATTAAAAATATTTTTACCTGTCGTAGCAATTTAATTAACAATTTAATTAACAATCTAATGTAAAGTTACCTCATTTCTAGAGAATATGAGTGAATATTTAATACATTTCTGAATCAAACAATTAAACATTGGCAGAGTAGACCGAGTGTCGAGCAATTATCACTTTACCTTCCGGTTTCAAAGTTCTAGTATGCGCACATTGTATTAATATCATATTGGACAAAATGTGTGTATAAGTAGAACTCACTGAAACAGAAAAGAGGTCCTGTGGGAATGCACAAGAATTTATTTTATTGGAAAACACAGTTATGTAATCCAAATAGAGAAAAAAGGAAACTTATATAATATGAAAATAAAAGAAAGCCTTTTATCATATTATCTATTTTTGTATTAAAAGTTTAACCAAACTAATAAATAACTTTTATGCTAAACATATTGTTTCAGAATCAAGTTTTATCATTGTATTGCGAAAAGCAATTTAGGTTTTTCATATTTTCCACCATGTTCAAAGTGCACTTCCATAGAGTGACCAGGATGAATTTCTTTCGCGAAAATTGTCTTTAAATTCAATTTTTCTTCAATTTGGAAATGGGAAAAATGGATTTTAAAGATTTTATACTAAAAGAGTAACACTCTAAATGAAACACTACTCGATTTATAGAAAGAATCAATGTCAAAAGTTATATGTTGTAATAATTAATTCTTTTTCCAAAAGCTTATTGAAGATTTAAATATCCTACTTCGAATACTCAAATAATATTAATGAAATATTAAAAATAGATGATAATATCCATTTCTCCTATTGAAAATTGACCTAGCAGAGATGACGCAATTTTTCGGAGGGTAACCACAACTTTTCCTTCGTTTTCCTTATCATCTCCTTAAAAGCTAGTTCCGCCGTCGCCACAGAGCACTTTGAAAATATATACCGTGGCCAGAAGATCGGAAATAGCTTATTTACAATCTATCAAGCCGAATCCCGTATTTCCTGTGGAGTCGATAGCTGAGTGACGCTTCCATGCCAGCCACAGGCGAGTCCCCATTTCCCAAATTCTCCAAACTCCGACTTTCTGCGTACGACACGTACTTATTCGGAAACTTGATTAATAACATAATTGATTTAGTCCCCTGACATTTCGCTCAAAAGTAGAAGGATGTATCATCCTTGAACGACGTACATTCCACGGAGACCGGTATTTAGAAGATCGATCATACTTTCTCTTCATCTCGAGTCAATTCTTCATTCTGTTCTAATTTTAAATCCCTAAACGACTTTCAAATGCTGTATCAAATTGTAATTTACATAATCAAATGTGTTTGATCAAATTTTCTAATTTTCCTCTATTTCAAACAAATTCTTTCGCTTTAACAAAGAAGATTCAAAGAATCTACACGGAGAAAAATGGATATTCAAACTTAATATCTAGATAGTCAAAAAAATACATTCATCCTTAATATCTAGATATTCATCCTCAATATCCAGATACTTAATCTGAGTATCGTTAGATGGCTGTCCCATAGTTCAGTATCCAAGATATTGAGTTTGAATATCCATTTTTCTCAATGTACTCTCTAAATTTGAATTAGTCATAAGTTACTAACGAAATAGTGCCAAATCGTTTACTAATACACTTTAGTAAGCATTTTTACTATAAATTAGTTAAAAACTACTAATTCACAGTAAAATAGTACTAATTCAGTTAGTAACGGCAACTAAATCAATTAGTGAGCCTTACTAAATGAATTAGTACTATTTTACTGTGAATTAGTAATTTTTAACGAATTGATAGTAAAAATGCTTACTAAAGTGTATTAGTAAACGATTTGGTACTATTTCGTTAATAACTTATGACTAATTCAGATTTGGAAAGTATAAAATCTATAAAAGAATCTATAAATATAAAAAACTAGTTGAGTGACAGCTATTTCTTGTACACACTGCCTTTGTCAAGATATGGTTTCAATTGAATCAATATTAGAATGAAAGAAACTGAAAATTTGACTAGCAAAATATCTATTCATAAATCGGTATTTGCGCGTTATATACCGGCTCAAGTCAGGCATGTAGGTCGGTGACTGTCTATTCAATAATTTCCACTAGGGACACAACACGTTTGCATCCAGTACAGGTTTCAATACAGCGGAATGGAGACAAAGGGGAATGAGTACTCGCTGAGCTAAGCTTAGTTAGGCTAAGCTCGCATTTGTCCTGCATACACTCGAGCTTCGATTTCTTTACTGAATGCGAACAAAGAGTCGCTAAGCTCGGTGTTCTGGGTAAACATTCCGAAAATCACTGCAAACAGTGCAAGTATAACATATATAAATATATTTATATATCTCGCACCTTGCCAATCAATTGGCAGACTGGACTAGCTGTCAGGGTTGACAATGATATGCACTGACTTTCGGATCCCAGACATACCCCTAAGAGATCTTTATAATTCAAACCTCGTCGTACAGTCGCAAGCGAACAAATCACTTGTCAAGCGAAATTCATTGCATTATTCAAATTTACTTTATAGGTGATGATCACTTCTTTGTAAATCAACAATCTGAGTTCGAGTTTAAGCAAATTTGTAATAATGCTCCGGTTTAATGTCATTTACGAATCGATCTATATATTTTCAATAAAATTGAGGTCCTCTCCGATATTGCATGATTGGTAAACATTGATGTTGGTTACCATGTTTGCTTTATACTATGTACACATGATCTGATATTTCCACGTAATTAAGGGTTGTCGATGATTGATTACCACAACATTCCAAATTAGAGTTCCAGAAGTTTTGTGATACACAAAACTAGAGGTATAATCAATAGAATTCAGTAATTGCTTTTACTGTTTAATAGTCATCACACGGATCACGCATCATTTCTTTTTCATTGCGTGTGAAAAGCAGTATTAACTTTTAATGAATAAGAAGAAATTTAACAGTAATTAACGTTAAGCTAAGTAATGCTTCCAGCTGAATTTAGCAATGCAGCATCCAGGTAATTATACAATTACTCAAGAAGTTAAGTGCCACGTTGCTTGCTATTCATGAAACGTAACTTAGCGTATCACATAGGGTGACGTTTCCGAATTTCACAGACCCAGCTATTCGTAAGTAAATGCACAATGCACATGTATACAGATTTACTTGAAAATGAAAATTTAAAGAGGTATAAAACAACGCGGTTTTGTTTTCTTCAGCTGGAAGCATTTTCATGTGAACAATACTGAGTGATCATTCAAGTGGAAAAGCATAGGCGCCTATCGCTCGACACTTGCTAAAGTGACTGAGCATTGAAAACAGTACGTAAGAGGTCCAAGTACATACCTGGTTCACCTGTTGCGTGTGCCTCGGCTGTAACATCGAGTTTTCTTCTTAGATTTATAGCCTTTGTTATATATCTCGGCTCCCGAATTTTCCACTGTTTACACGCCTCGATCTCTTCTGTCCTTCCCATCTCTTTTACATCACTCCCTTTCACGCCTCTTTGTGTTATTAGTACATATTTGCACGAAATCGTGATTCAACCATCCATATTATCCCTTTCGTTTCTCTCTCTCGTCTCTTTTCTCCAAGACGAGACTCACCAAGCCGGAAAAATGCTGCATCTTTTCCGGATTATGGTTCGTTGCCTTCCCCACTAGTGATGTAGACCTTGAACAAAAGTAAACACAAAGAATTAATTTGTAATCAAGAAAATAATATTGAGTAATGAGTACTCTCCAAAATTGAATCAATAAAGTTAGTTCCACTAACGATTATTGATTTGAATGACTTTTCACGATTTTATGGAATTGTAAATTCCAGGAGACAAACTTTTAGATTTAGAACCTCGGTTTTAACGATTCTCTTGTATGCAAATATTTCATTTACAGGTGGTTGAAAAGCGATGAGAGCGAGAATGAGAGAGAATAAATCTGAGAGCGAGAGAGCGAGAATATCTGTGTCCTTTTCAATATTTTCCTAAAGCGATTGTAATATTGTAACCAATTTCGGACAACTGGTAATGATATGAACTGGTAATAATTACTCGTCCCATTGTAATGGAAACCCATCCTTTCTGTCCATAAATCGAGAAATGTCCCGCATGAATACTTCAATTGTCGCTTGTGGACGACCACACATTCATAAGATTCACACAATATGGACCCATAGAGGAAGTCACCTAATTTGTAGTTTATACATAATTAGTGATTTAACAGCGAGTTAATTAGTGATGAATTTAACAATGAGATAAATTTAATAATGAAATTCCTACTTATAATTGTTATTCACTTTTCGCTGCAAAATATGTTATACTTGTTGAAAGGCACTAGACAAGTGATTTTTTCGCTTGTGGAAGCAAGGCTTTGTAGAATAAGACGTTGATCAGTATTGACACAGGTCCGAGCGTGTGCAAGACAGATGTTTTTTAATTCGGATGCGCTCTTACTTGTGTGCCCCTCAACGCACCGCTGCCCAAATTTGCGCAGTGCGTCTGAGCCTGGGCACTCATGTAAGACCACGTTCCGAAAAATTGCAGATGAAGCATTCAACTCTGAAACTTACATATGTAGTAGATAGATGTAATGTGCCTGCAACGTCGCAACGTCTGCATGTCATCAACATTCAACAAGCAAAAAAAAGGTATTAAAGAAAATACTGAGTAGAGAAAACATGCACTGTAGTGAATAAAAGTTTCAATAAAGAAAGGAAATCTTTCTTGTTAGAAGAAGGTCTGTCAATATGTGTCAGTGTTGCGACGCGTGGGCACAATTCCCTCCATTTGGTTCTTTGCTCATCCTGAAACTTGTTTTCAACGCGGATCTGTTTGCAAAAGAGACCCTCCCTCGTTCTCAAGTGTCATAATGAAACTTGGCAATGTGCACCTTGGGGGAGGAGGGATAAAATTCTCCTGTGAAAACAGCTCGCGATCCTTATAGTGGTTCTTTATAGCAGAAGATGTCGTGAAAAAGAAGTAAGACAACGCGATCATAAAAAAGAAATTAAATAAATAAAAAGAAGTACGAGGTATTGAAAATCAATAAATGGAATCTGTCGAAGCATTTCTGCGAGTGCAATAAAGTGTCTATTAGTTTAATTATACGACAAATTTCTGCCATAAAGAACTACCGACATGTGTTGCGAATGTGTGAAAGAAATCCTCCGTGAACAATGTCGCTCCTTTATATCATTGTCTGTCCTTTACCTAAACAAGAGTTGGTAATTAAAGACATATGCCATACATTGTACCCCGCTTCATCCTGCACAGAACTACAGATGTCTGATTACCATAAATGCAACGACTATCACACAACAATTCGTTAGAAGTGTCGTGTACGCGACGACACGCGTCAACTGTAATCTAACTGTTGTGTTTCATACTGCAACTTACACATATTGCAATTCAAACATGTTTTAACTCGCAGATATTACAACTTGCACATGTCGTATCTCATACATTCTAAAACTCATACATGTTTAATGTCTATACGCGTACATGTTGTAGCTCATATCTGAATAACCATCTTTCTCGCTTTTGCATGAGTGGCACTTTAATACGGCTTTAGAATTGTGGTTGTAAATAGAAAATCCCTTTTAGAAAAATCCCTTTTCTTTTCGGTAATATGGGAAACTTTTTAATACATATTTACATAAAGTTTTAGATAAAAAAAAAAGATGAGTAATGTTGTTGAGTTTGTATGCAATTTTAGATATACTAGATATTATTATAAAATGTACGTCTCGAGTGTATTTTATAGGGTTCCCCATAAAACCATTAAAGTTTATGAGGTTCAGCGCACAGCTCGCAAACTAAACTTATCTTAAACTTCTATAGATTTGAATGAAGGCCTGAACTGTTCTCATTTCAATCCGGTTTTGTCATTAAACTCAATGCAAGCATAGTTAGTGTGTTTAATCTTCTTTGTGCATCTAACAAGGGTATGCATTTAGAATTGCAAGAACGGAGAACAAGTCGATATGCACTTGATATTATATATAGTACTATAACTTCAATTGTATCATATTTAAAAGAAGCATGTGAAGGAAAGAAGAATTTTTATTAGAAGAGACCAAAGTTTTGAAATTGATATGTAATATTTAAAATTCCACCCTGATTTAATCAATAACCTCGATATATAGTAAAGAAAATATTATCTATGGAATCTAACGTCGCAAAAATAACAAAATTCTCACCTAAACCTTTTTCAAATTAATAAAATATTTTATCCCGCTACTGTACGCACTATAAGGTCAATTTGGACTGGAAGTTGCCCCAGCCAATACATCCCCCTAAGTAAAAGCTTAAGAAACTTAAGGCAGTTAGGGGAGGTTATTTTTATTGATCCCCTAAAATTCCTGGTACATTTGAAAGACAGATACTAGAGAACTTCCAATTCCGACCACGTGCTTCGTTTATTTAGCGAAATTATTGAGTTTGACATTGCGGCTTGAAAAGAGAGATTAAAACTGCCAGTGGCCAAGTTAGCAAAATGAAAGAAGATAGCAATGCCCACTTTCGTTTTAGCGATGGTAAAAAAGTATAATGCGCCGAGCAAACAACTTCTCTCTTGAAAGCATGCATAAAATGGAAATTATTCGGCGCATTATAAACATAATCTAACTCACCCGGCACATATTTTTTAATTGTGTTTTCCCCATTATTTCAGGACCGTCAACGTTCCTTCTTCATCAAGTTTTCCTCTTTTTTTTTTAAGTAATCCCTCGCACGATGTTCTTTTTTAAGAGCAATTTTTCCGGATATTACATAAAAATAATAATTATTGTTTTACAGATTTTAGAAATCTTATTTAAATTAACAGTGTATTATTGATTATTATACTCTTAAAGTACGATTGATGTGAAAATATATCATTTTGACGAGAAAGTGTAAAGACTTGCATGTGAAGGTAATATATTAACCGAATGGTGCAATAACGATACGTAATTTACGATCCAATTTAATGGCTGACTTCCCTCAGCAGATTCGAAGACATTAGTAATGTCTCTCTCGTTTATTAGATCTCGATTATCGATAGCCATTTCCCTCGCATGATCTAGCTTTTCCTGTTTCTGTCCACTGTACCAAATAAGCCGTAGAAAGAAGCATGCGCACGTATCTAAGAATCTCGGAATGCCGTAGGATACGCTTGTCTTAATCGAACTTTGACCTTGGTAGCTCGATCTGGTTCTCAACTCGGAGGAAGGAGGTGACTTGTCCGATTTCATCACGAACGGGGAATGGTATCTCATCGGTGAGTTTGACTCTAGTCGAGTACATAGGGCCAATCAGGTCCACAGCCTGTTCAATGTTCATCCTTCTCCTCTCCTGCACCAACTCCAGAACTTCCCTCGATTTCCACTCATCCCTTTATTGCGCTGTCATGGCTCACGTGCGGTCGTCGAGCGAGATATAAAAAAAGAAATTGGAGGTCCGAAAAGAGAAATGTCGCCATCAAATTGAGGCTCGCACTTTATATCTCAGTTGAAAACAATCCATCAATTGAAAAGATAATACATTTATGTCGGACAAAAGTTTCAGGATTTCCAGAAATATATTTACTGATCTTGGAAACCAGACTTTATAGCAGTATTTTTTTTAATATTTGTTTCCTGAGGAAAATAAGATTAAACTAGATGATCAGAATTTGCTTCCTTGTGAAAATATTTACTTTCTCTTTTCTAGTTCTAATCTAGTCAGTCGTTTTGAAAGAAATTCCAGTTTCTTGTTTCCTTGTAAAAGTTTCTGAAAGTAAATGCAGAACACGTAGAATGTGTCTAATTTCCAACCCTTGTTGGAAGTGTTGAGTGTATGACTACAATAGAATAAATAAGAACCCTCTAGGACGGAATTCTCGTGGCTGACTAAAAGCTTACTACTCTACTCAAGAGAGGCAGAATGTATCAGTAGAAAAATCGTATCTAGTCAGACCAACCCGAACGAGGGAAATTTCTCTTTCACATTTCTCGTATATTAAATTAATCTAGTATCTCAATAATCAGTATTTTAAAACAGAAATGGAAATTTTGAAACTTTTTTAGGATTGATATCATGTTTTCATTTATAGATACTAATAATTTTTTAGAGCACAACAATTAATAGTCGAGTATTTATTTTGTAAGCAAAGAACTTTATGACTACCATTTTTTAAGAGTTAGTAAAATCAGAATTTAGTGCAATATACCAAGTCGTAAAATTAAGCTCTCGTGATTGACGCATTAGAAGCTTATTAGATTTCTAGTAATCGACTAGTGTTACATGTCATAGTCTAAACTCAATATTCATTACTCAACGTATTCCACGTTGACTGATGTCGTTATTCGCGAAACGTTAATTTTCCCAATACGAATCTCACAATCAATGTGTAAAGATCATTGGAGCGCGATAAACGACTTGCACACGATAAAATACAAGTCACAAGTCGTAATAAGTGGCTTCAGATTTCCACATGTAAAGGAGCTTCATACGTGTGTATTTACTTCCATGACTGAATCAAAATGAAACTCCTTACGAATTTTTTTACGACTTGGTGAGATATCAAGCAGAATGTGAGACTTTACGATCACAGTATAACGTGTTTCCATTTCTATCTAAAATTTTCAGTTTTTCCTTAGCTCTTTGCTGATGCAATCTAGAAAATAAAATAAAAGTGAAGATTCATATTATGACTTCATATTCTATAAATCTCAAGCTAAAACCTGTAATTATTTATGGATAAAGAAATGGTCTTCAAAGGCTGAAGAGTCTGTAAAAGAAATTGACTGACAGTTTTGATAAAAAATTTACCCAAGTGGAAATAAAGTTCTCTGTTTCAGATACTTTTGAGTTACAAAGAACAAAAGAATGCAATAATCAAATACGAAAAAGAGGAAGAGACAGTCTGAAATGTCTAATAAAACCTACAGTCGCTGAGTTTATAATACATAAATTTTCCGTCGACAAAAGGTTATTTGAAACTGAAAGCAAATGCGGAATGAAGTTTGTAATCAAAACTAAATGGTTTACTTCCAAAACTGTAGGAACTTCATTAGCATTTCTCCTCTTGTTTCTACTGCATCATATCATCTTCACAAGAAATATTAGTCTGCGGTTGATAAAATAATATTTTATGCAGGTTCAGAAATATATATCTAATAAAAATACATTTTAGAATCAGACAATCCATACATGCTTTAGAAGACGAAAAGCTTTCAATCTGATTAAATTTGAGACGCTAATTATACATAATCTTAACTAACGGAAATGAAATTTGTCAACCCAGAATTTTGTTTCTCGATTTGTAGACATTAAAAACTGTAAACCTCGTATTTTGCTTTACACGAAACACGAAACACACGATTGTTTGAAAGTAGTCTCAAATGGACCTCACGTATTGTGCATCAGTCACGTTTTCATTCTGTAAACTTTCTTTATAAATCCACTGAGTGCCCAGCGAGTCATTACGAAACAAAATAACCATTTGATTGGAGTGAAAAACTAACTTTTCTCTAATTCGTACCCTTTTACAACAAGGTATCTATCCGGCTTGATTTATACCAATTGATGACCCAGAAAGAAATTAATGGATTACACTGCTGACCAAAGTTACTTCCTTTACATAAATTCAGGATTTAAAAATTAGCTTTTCAGTCATAAACCATAGGAGAATGTTTTTTCGTTCAAAATAATAAAAACTATTTTGTCTGCAATCTGTTCACTTAAAAAAAATATAAGTAACTCAAAGAAGATGTTCTATTCTGATACGCGAAGTTTTTATTTGAAAAGACTGAATAATCTATGAATAAATTTAGAAATTTAGTCACGTGCTACTTAAAGAATTCTATTGCAACTCTTTTTCTATTCTCACAGTTTTTTTACAAAACAAAACCAGTGGAGTTCTATAAATCGAACGTGACTGGAGACTGGAGTTACTGTTTCAAAATGCTTTTCAGCTTCTTGTTAGTCGGAATAAAACATTTCTTGGATTTCAGTTCTACAGTAATGTTCCATATCAGAAAAGACAAAAGTAACTTTAAATTTTAAGTAATTGCGAAAAGTTGGAAAACAAGCAGTTCACGCTCAAGTTACTATTCTATTTTTTTCGTAGAAATTTTATGGACAGTATAAATGACAAAAAAAAAATACTCTATCTCGGAAATGTTTTTGAAAATAAAATACTCGTGACACTGTTATTATCCGGTTATCGCACTCTCGCGGAAACAACACAACAATAAAGTTCTGCATACGTGAAACATGGTACGAAAAATGGATAAAAAAACACGTATAAAACTCAATTTTGTTGCAAAAAAACATTCAAGTTGTAAAGGAAGCACTGAGATAATAAGTATGGATTGAAACAATAAATAATCTTTTATCCTTCAAACCAATTAATGAATGGCACAAACGACTGAATAGCAGACAAACCTTTCAACTGTCACTTCTTTGTTAGCAAAAAATATTTCACTGATCTAAATAATTGCTGGGAAACAATTAAAATAGATAAAACGAAAAGTTGAAGGACAACATAGTTAGGACAGCAAGTAATCCATTTTCTAGACATAAAAAGCATTTTGAAAAGAAGAAAAATAGATTTTTGATTGTATGAAGCAATTGGAACAGAGTTTTTCAACGCTCCAGACGTAAAAGCATTGAAGAAACCATCACTGATGCAGTGAAGAGAAAACCTATCAAGTATCTCGACAACAATTGTCGTTTCACAGATGTTTCCAAGAGTTGTGCAGAGCCACGTTCATCGAGCGATCAAATACCCTGCAAAGAGTGTCAAATGACATATCGATGAACGAGGTTGAACGCTGAACTTTCAGCTTTACACAATCTTAATATAATCGGTTTTGCTTTACAGGAATGCCTGGAAAAAAGAACACCATCACCTATCAATGTTGTCCAGAACCCTACGTCGACGTTACTTTCACCATTCAAATTCGAAGACGCACCCTCTACTATTTCTTCAACCTCATCGTGCCCTGCGTCCTCATTTCGAGTATGGCGTTGCTTGGTTTTACCCTGCCACCTGATTCAGGAGAGAAGCTCACCTTAGGTAATGTAATTTTTGCATGTCAGCTTGAAAACTTTGACCTAACTATCTTCTACCTTTGTTTCTCACTTGTATACAGTGCCTCTTTTCACTGGCACCTTTGGCGATTGTCTTTCGTTTCGTTTTTGTTCAGTTTTGAAAAAAAAAAAAAAAAGAATTACTAAAAAATAAACTGATAATAGCGACACTATGATCCACATCGAATAAATGGTGATGCTCGGACGTTCCGCACGAGATTGTGGAAAATACAATTCGTCGTTGCTCTCGATTACGTGTGTCCTCTTATTGATTGTTGCATAATTTACAACAGCATATATAATAGTTCAGAGCTCTCTGAGCAGAGAGATATACAAACTACATATTCAATTTCAAAGCGATTGCCCGAACATCTCTCTTTCTCTTCGGAAAAGCTCTTTTCCCTGGATTTCCACGGATTTACATATCGAACGTCCCTGATTACCGCGTTTCGACGAGTAACGTTCTGAAATGACACCTTGCGTTACTCGGTAATCTCGCCGGATGCCACTCTAGCAGAGAAACAATATCGAAGTTCTAGACTATTTAATTTTTAATTGGCAAACTTTTGAATAGCTTGCACTTAAATACCTAGATTATCTGGATATTATTTATTGCACTTTAAGATCCAGATCTAACTCTTTTTATTGATGCTTTGTTTTTATAGAGGATGCCTATTCGTATGCTGAAATCGGATTAAAATTATTAACTGCCGGAGGATGAAAATAATGGCCATAAGTTGCTCTCTATGCTCTATCGAATTTGTATTCGATTGCTTGCTATTTGCAAGTGTACGTATCGTATACAATCGATTGATACCACACCCATTTATTGCAATGGATGCAATCACGAAAACGCGATGCCGAAACAGTTGCACTGGTGCCTATAAATTTTTCGTAGCAATTATTTACTATTGGACGATAAAGTGAACTTTTAATAGTTTACGATAAAAGTCTTAGTTTTTTTTAATGCTTTCTAATATCATTTTACTAATTATTAACGATTTTATTCCTTTCTGTTAATTTAATTCTGATGAGAGTGATATAAACGGGAATAAAATTTCATATGTCGCATTAATCATGTTCATATATGATAAGGTTTAATCAGAAACCAGATATATTTCATGTTGTTAGTAATGTAAACATGATTGATTATCTATCAGTAAATGTATAAATTCAATTTCATGCAGAGAAATTAAGTTTATTTGCGTTTTGAAGAAAATTAATTCAAGGAACTATTTGATGACAAAGTTTGCCATAATTTGTAAATAATTTTGCAGGATATTTATATTCAAACTCAAATTTAGTATTGTTAAGTCGGGATGAGCTAATTCAATTTCTAATTCAATTCAGTCTAATCTGGTTCAGTTAAACTCAATCTGTATATCCCGTAATCGATTGTCAACCGGCACTTTAAGCATTACTGACAATGAGTGCCACAATCCTCTGTATTGGTCCATAATTTTACTCCCTATTTCGCTTGACGAATGGTAGTCAAATTAAGTTATAAGGTTGGTTGAACCTTCATCACTGACAAATTTTCAAAGCCGCGCTCTGACTTTCAATATTAAATATTTAAACTCTACCAAAGTAGAATAAAATTAGCAAGTTAAATGAACTATTTATCAGAATCTTTAATCCCCTTGCAACCAGAAAGTGGGAACTTTGTAATTCGCCAGACTTTCATGTCAGAAAATTCAATAGTTTCAGGATTTTATCAAAGAAATAGAAAAGTACGAACTAAGCTTTCGAAGTTTGAGCTTTTTAGTTGAAACTTCCAAGTTCGAGACCTGTATTGGAATATTGATTTTAATGTCAAATATGTATTAATAATTCATTTGATGGCATTATTGTCTAATTACAATAATCTTTTATTTCTTTAAACCCCGACGAAAAATTCAGAAGGTTTGACAAACCAGGAAAAAGCTTTTTCGCTTTTCATTCTCTCTCTTCTCTCAAATCGGCTCTTTCTCGAGTATTCTCAACGAAATAGCTTTTTATAAAAAATCCTTTTAGCAAAAGATACTGCGTAAAAGAAAAATTGCTTAGAATCCCATCGTTGCAGTCAATATCCTCAGGACTAAATCTGTTAGAATAATGGAAAAGATTTTTACCTTAAATATATACGCAGCACTTTTAGCGCGTTATTTTGCGCATGTGTGCGTATAATATACGTAAGCAGTACGTCCCTCATAAAATCCCCCGGCACTTGAACATTTACGCCTGCAGGGGACGTCCACCATCCACGTTTATGTCGCACTTCACGATATATACGGACGTCCGAGCTATCCTAATATAGAGAACGTGATTTGAATTTGGATTGGCATGAAGACTTCGATGAGATCTTCTGAAACAAAACAAAAACGGATGACAACATTTACCTAGCACTGAATCTGACCACTTGGCCTATTAGCTAGATTTCAGGGAGACGGATCGGTGGGACTAAAGCGGTTCTTATGCGAAATTGGACGTGAATCAAAATGACGGAAATACAGGAATCAAAATGACGGAATTCAGGAATCTAAAAGAGGGAAATAAGGAATCAAATTAACGGGAATACAGCTAATGCTGTGGTTCAGAAAGTATTCCTGTGGTCACCCCATATAAAATGACAATCAGGCTTTCTTAGTGGAACAATTGAGTAGAGAATCAAATGATATCTTGAATATCCGAACGGTCATCTAGAATTTCGGTTCTAGAGTAATATACTAGCAGTAAATTTACATCAGAATGGACTCAAGGAGTCTGAAGTTAACTTGTTGTGTTATTGTTTCTGGAGCCACAATTGGGCAACAATGCAATTTCAAGCTTGCCCTAACTCAACAGTATTCGAGATATACACATTGTAATAGACTTTGTTACGTCTCTCTGCACTCCAATCTGTATTTAGTCCAGATATTTATTTATTTTTTCTAAAATTGACAGTGATATCCAAAAATCTTTCTCTTTTTACTCAATTGGCCCACTGCTACACAAACAATTTTTTAAAGACCATGAAAAAAGGGAAAATTCATTGCCAGGATTGTTTGTTTTAAGTGAAATCTTAATCAGCCGTTTATCTTGACTTTGTAAACGTACTTCCGACAGACAAAGCACCCCTTTTGTCGTCTGAGGGCCTTTTAGCTACTCTTCACCCCTGTGAAAGATAGTTTAAATTGCAAGGAACCCTTCTTTGTGGAAACACGTTTCTAAAAAGATGTTGCTTCCACGCTTCCGTTTTAATTGGAAAACGAGAAAGAGGCGGAAAAAGAAATAAGCCCGCTCTGTACTGTGGTGAGGAAGGTATTTTTCTAATTTTCGAGTTACACTGACATGCGAGAAAGAGGAGGTTTAATTCGTTAAAAATTTTGAGGCACACTCTCTACTTGATGTCAAACATTCCTGCGATCTGTGTCAACGATAAATGCATTGCGCCTACAGGTACGAGTGCATCGTGGGACACTCGGATCTGTCGGGATTTTATCAGAATTTCATTGGACTCAAATTGTCGTTTATCAGTTTTACTGCCTTTTGTAGTGAATCATTGAAAGGTTTAATGTCGTCTCTCGTCAAAAAATACTCGTGAAGCTTTCAATATGCGACACGACCAATGAACAACCACCACATTGTTTCGTATAGAATATTCTCTCGATCTGCCACTGAAGTTTTCAACGTCATTTTTATTGAAACCGGTTTCCTCTGGGAAAATGCTGAGAGCTATTTGGGGTTCGATGTTCACAAAAATATTGATTCAAAAAGTATTTAAATGAAGCTTTCCAGTTAATTTTTTTAGTATCGAGAAAAAATCCGCTCCGTTTTTCAAATGGGAAATTTTACCATTGTCAAAGCAAAAGTGAAAAAGAAATGTTCTTTTGCATTTTTCTTTAAATGGATATCTTTTCTGAGAATCTTAGCAGCAATTTCTTTTTACTACTTTTCCGATCGAGCTCTTGACAAAGTAACTGCATCAAAGAAGTTTCTTCGCATGGATGAATAAAAATATATTACACAAATAAAAAAGCTTCTGAAGAAGAAGATAAATCAAGAATAAATTAAAGATATATTTCTTTACTGAGCAATATTCCACTACCACTGCAACCGTGGATATTTTGAAAGAAAATAATTACAATTTTATGTTACTCAATCTATAAAATGTAGAGGTGGTTAGAACATAAATATATGTATTAATATCGAGAAGAAAGCGGTTTAGTTAAAAGGGGAAATTCAAAGACAGCGATAGACATGGATGCTTTCCTAGTGGAAAATACGTATTCGTGAATGGTTCATCGAACTCAAGTGCTCCTTCGTATTTTCTCGGTCGAAGAGACTCGAAGGAAAGCTTTCTAAGACGGGAGCACAATATCTAAAGAGGCCGAACGAAAGGAAAATGTACATCACGAACAGTGAATCTCAACTTTTCTAATTGTATAAAACATAAAAATATAAAAATACCGCTAATATTCTTCATTCTATTTCAAAATTTTCAGTATAGAATTTTCGCGGTACCCTATTATAATTTTTAACATACAAAAATAATAGTCGAGTACGAATTTGTTTCTCAAAAAAGATACTTCTCCAGTGCGTAACATTTTAAATGAGATACACTGGCTTACTTTGTCTTAGCTTTCATCTTCACTCCACCTCTCCTAGCTTTTCTCTTCCCATTGTGAAGATATTGACGCTAGCATCGGGAGTATTTAGCGATGTTTCTTTAATCTCGCAAGTCTCATTCGAGACCTTTCAATAATACTCCCATGTATGAGAACCGTCCATTTCGTCCAGATGAATTTAAATATAAAAGAATCTAATCCCACTAATAAAGTGAACCAGTGAAAATAGGACATGAAAATCGTGAGGCAACTGAAACACAAGACAACACACAACTGAATTGGACGTGCACTTGATTGAACATTATCATCACAAAGAGGAGAACCATGGTTGTGTGTGACAACCCCTTTCAATGAGAGACTTTGCTATTAAAATGCGCATGTAGTTAAAGGAAACCCGCAATCAACCACCGTACACTAAATCATATGACACAAGTGGTGGTCGTCCTTTAGGCAAAATGCTTTGATATTAATTTTGGATTCCCAAAATAGCGAAATTTAAATAAAGCTCATGCAATTTACATTTCTTTACTTTGTAAAATTGAATATGACTTTTAATAGACAATCCCATATTCTCAGTACTGGATTCTACCCGATTTTTCGAGTAATCACCTATTCTCATATTCAACATATTCACCCTGGGAGATTAAATCACAAACAACAGAGGCAGTGTCCTTAATAGACATCATGTTCTGATCCTGCCCATTAGGATACCCAGAGGAGATATGTATATTGTATAATATACTGTATAGTTATGACAATTCTCATGTAGATGGTTATCGATTGCTTGAATCAGTATGTACACCAGGCTCATCATCCATTTACGACTACCAGTTGATATCATCTTTCCATTATGCAATTTTAAGTACTCTTTGGAAACTTATATTGCACATGGAATTCTCTCGTCACTCAATGAAAGATTAAAAATCACAGGAGGCTGAAGATCGATCTCAAGTTTTATAGGCACCTATCCGAGAAATCAAAAGGAGACTAGCTCTTTTCGAATTTTCCTTTTTTCATCGTGAAAATTGTTCTCTTCACAGGGGTGACCATCCTGCTGTCGCTCACAGTGTTCCTGAACCTCGTTGCAGAAAGCATGCCGACGACTTCGGACGCTGTTCCCTTAATAGGTACCTATGTATATGCTCTCTCATAAGCCTGTCTATCTGTCTGACTGATGATTGTCTACCCCTGTGCATCTTCCTGCCACCGAATTGCCCGCAAACGGAATACCTCATTCGAAAATTGCTGGCGCTTCGAGCAACTTGTTTCAAACCATGTTACACGACTCCAGAGTTTGAGCGATGGACGTTGTGGGAATTACTATTTATTTCCCATTCTCTCTTTAGATTCCAACTATTCATTTCGTAGCATGCATTTTTTGTATGTTCTGTGATTGACAAACATCCCTTTTGGGATTTTCAACAAATCATCTGTTGAGAATTCAAGTTTCTCTTGCGTTATCATTTTCTTGATTTTTCTTCTGCCTTTTCAGCAAATATACCTTTATTTCACTATTCTCACAACGTCATCGCAATTTCTCAGCAACAGTCGTTCTACTACTTGCAGATTCTCGGGGCAAAGACTGCCATGAATTACCCCCGTCAATTCTCTTTTTTTCCTCTTGATTCTCCGTACAAGAATTCGAAGATACCCCAAATTTCTTGCACGTTCCCTTCCTTAAATTCCTTGCTAGAATCCTGATTCCCTGACGCAAACCAAATGACGTTTCAAAAGCTTTAAACCTCAGACCGTCTCTCCGTATTTAAGACTCAACAGTATACCATCACCGTATCGGTTCTATTGAATTAAATCCAATTTGTAAAAATAAATTCGACGATTTTGATTAGTACTAATTTTTGAGTAGAGTGGTAGATTCGTCGGTACCAGAAACTGGGATAAAAATAGGATCGCACCAATCAACGGATCTCATCATGATTAAATGCCACACGATATGGAGGTGAAGTTTGAAAAAGATACTTGAGAAAAAGGCGGCTCCTAACGTCTACTGACGACGTCCATTTCAAATTACGTACAGCTAAAAGAAACGCTAGATTTTAATTAAAACGCTGTCGCGGATAGTAACAACATACTCTAAAGCAGCTTTAAAATAAAAAAATGATAAAATTAAATAGAACTAAAAGCTTATTCTTTTTTGTAGCGTGCTGCCGGTAATGCTGTATTTTTTTTCATTGTAGTACTCATTATACTTTTTCTTATCAACAGATTAGTTATGTGCACTAGCTCTCTCTTCATTGAAGAATCTCGCGATTTTGCATCTTCTGCCTCTAAGGCGAACACACTGGTGAAACAAGACAAAGTCAATAATTGCCTTTATATAGCCACTAAATGCATGAGTGTTTTCCTCTGAATAATCTTATCTCGTACTTAAGCATCGTAGAAAAGGATTTCTCCAGGGTATCAGTAAAACAGCTCAGTAAAAACGCTTTGTAGAGAAAAAATTGTATCTGGGTCAGCGAAACTTTTTTACCTTGGATTTTTAAAGGCAACAAAACATTATTTTTTTCAAACTGGATATGAAAAAAAAAGTATAGCTTTCAGCTCTTCAAGAAAATAGTTGCACTGGCATCCCAAACAGGTAAGACTGACTCAAAATTATCTATAAGATATTCTATACTGTAAAGACATTTTTTATAAATAATAGAACATTTTCATTTTCTTTTATTTAACTGTTATTTAGATGCCTTCTTGCTAAACTTATCACGATATGTATAGAACTGAAAAAAAATTTCTTCTATGCATGTTAACACGTCTCTGCTCTCCCTTAGAACAACTTTTCTCTAATGAAAAAAACGTATTTAAGAAAATTCACAGGAAAAAGAATTCCAAGCGTATTTTTACAGCTAAATTCAAATATTCAAAAACACTAGTACTTCAGACTGCATGTCTCGCTTCTCCAGTATGTTCGAATATATTTAGTACATATGTATATTGTAAGACAAGAAAAAAACGTTAACCTTTTAACGCTAAGGTTCGCCTGATACGCTAAGCTATCAGACTATTTCGATCTTGGTACCCTCATCACGTTGTGCTCACCCAAGCGAGTACCTGCACCTATTTTTAGCAACATTCAATTAATCCTTAAAAGATTCTTTCCAGCTATCGAGACTTTCTAAGCGGTCGTCGACTACTCGGACTTTGGAAACTAACTGGAAAAACGATGATCGTAGATCGATCGATCGATTTATTTACCTTTGAGATTTGATTGAAAGGGTAGAGTACCGCCAGTTGCTGTCAGATAGTGACCCGTTTGGCAAACGGTGATATTTTCTCAGATCGGCGGTGGAAACAGACTGAAAAATGCGTCTCATGAAATTCTATGGAGAGGCGATTCCTTACTCGCGTCAAATGCCGTGTCTCTCGAAACGGTGGTGGTGAATCGTTCTTTAGATTCATGTCCTATAAGTTTGAATATGTAAGATCGTTTTTGCGTCAGGATCGCAGAAAATATGTGAGTGCATTCATCTCGGCGACTCTTTTCCACCGCAGATCTCAAAGCTAGGATGCTTTTGGAATTTATACACGAGACCAGCTCGTAATTATGTTAGACTTTGTGCACATGAATCTACAGAGTGCACGCGATTCGCAAGGGCCATCGTGACAGGCACTCCACTTCCCTCTTTATTTTCTCGAATTCCAGTCATGACTTTCAGACGAAAGAAGAATTTTACAAATTGATGATTTTTAAGTCTCTATTGCATTCTGTTGAAAACTTTTTTAATCCCCAATGTAATTTCATATATTTCAAGTTCACTGTTAGAAGTTTATGTAAACTTTTCTAAAATTAGTTATAGAAAAACACTCTAAATATGTAAACCGAGAAAATTCCTTCATATTAATCAACAGTAAAGTAAAGAACTGAAAAAGTGTATATTAAGAAATTAATAGCAAAGACTCATTAAATCATAAAGTAAAAAGAAAATTAACTGCACAGCAGAATATTCATTATCTTCTTATTAGTCAGAAAAGTTTGCTTATTCAGAGCTGAAGGAAGAGACAAATACTAAATGATAACAATGACAGAATTGTGAATGCAAAGTTTTCATTCTAAAGTGTTTAATTGGTTTATTGTGATCATTTGAAAATAAACCAAATAATCAAAATCTTCTTCTTTCTTTAACTGGATAATTAACTAAAACAACCTCATTTTCTTCGGTAAATATAAGAATAAGTAAAACAACTTCTCCTTCAACTCTTAATATTTAAATTTTTTACTTTCTTAGTATTTTAAATGAAAAAAAAAATATATTTGAGCAATTGTTTGTCATATGTCTATAAAATAAAGAAGGATATGAAACTATTCTGAGCATTTCACGATGGCCCTGCCAAAAAAATTCGCTTCTATCTCTAGATCATTATCAGAGCAATTGCATCAGTGGAAAAGCTCTTGATATTCGAGACGTCGGAAATATTGCTCTCTGGTGTAACCAGTGTATCGTTTTGAAACGAGAAACGCCTGTTGAGTCGTCCCTCGTGATTGTATAGACCCAATATACACGTATATCGTACACCCACTTGTATATCTATATATACAATATACATCTTTATCTATATCTACGTATACTCAAGATTGGCAGCAACCCGGAGCGAAACCAAGCGATTTGGCAGCGACAGACAGAGACAGAGAAATACCGAGAAAGACGGTAACTTTGGGGGCGGAGGCAAATAGGGTTAAGGGGAAGAGGATTCAGAATTACCGTTAACTCTGGTTTCCCAGCTTGTTTACTCGCAGTTGCCGTCGTGCAACCGTGCATTTGGTCGTTATCGAAGCAGGATAAAGAGAGAAGCTGTTAATGCGACTCGTTGATATGTTAAATTAACTATCCATTTAACCATAAGTATTACCCTTTATGTGCCATTCGAATCAGTAGCACGCGTTTATTCTACGAAGAAAAGTATCCTCGCTCCACTTTATTTTCAATTTGTAAATCCTCAAATGGAACCACTAGAATGCCGGAAATATTCCCAGATTCCCACGATTCGCAGACCAGGGATTAAATGCATAAAAGAGGAGAGTTTTGTATATGCAAATAGGGAAAGCATTCGACAATGGTAATAAAATACTATTTAACTCTAGACCAAGGTGAATTAGACAGTTGTTAAAGTTTCATTTGTATGAATATTTTAAAGTGTTGTCTTTCGCTGCCAATTCAATTAGGTTTACCTTCATTTATATGAATATCGGATTACTAATTATCGAATATGTATGTGTACTTGTTATTGCCATTTTCAGAACAATTAAAGGTAAGTTTGATAAAGAGCGTCTACAGACGGTGATTGGAATAAAAGCCAGCTCGAAGTCATTTGAATAAACGATGCAGTTTTTTTTCCTTTTAATTAAAGACTCATTTTGGATATTGTATTTCTTTGCTGCATAAAAGTAGTTCACAAGAACACAAATTTAATTATGAAATTATTCCAGTAATAATTATTGTTAGTATCTCTTAAAAAAACTGGTTGTACAAAAAATGCCATAAAAAGCAAAACCTTTCTTCTTATGAAGTTTTTTACACAGCGAAGAAAATGCGCTACCATCAAATGCAAACTGAATAACCGCAAAGCTTTACGTCTCACCTTTGCGAAATGGGCTTTCTGGTGACTTGAAAGAATATAAATTATTTTTCTTGTGAAATTCAAATGAAACGCATGAATTTGTATGAAAGGATGTCATCCATAAAGTTGGTTCAGGATTTACGTATACGTGATTTGTGTGCCAGGTATACGATTGCTCATAAACTTTCAAAAAAGCTCTGCAAGCGACAGCAGTTCTTTTTTTGTTCTCGAATGTTCACAAACTCCTGGCAAAGCGGATTTAAATACTCGTAGGTCCCACTTAGAGAATTTTCTGAATAAGACTTCGAGTCCAAACAAGGTTTAAAGTCTCAGAGAGAGAGTTAAGATTAGCGACGAGTATACCAAAAATGTTTAATGAGTGGGTAATTAATTGTGAATTCAATTGCGGAAGGTCTTAGTCAACGATCCTGCGTCAAGCACAGTTAACCTTACACAAATTTCGCTCTCAAAAGGAAATTCTCTACATCCCAGATTCCTAAATGAACACGTGAATAATTTTCTAGAGAAATCTCAGTGTAACTTTGTACAAAACTTATAGCACTTCAAACTACAGTAGTTTCTCCTTAATCCGAAAGTAAGCTACCATAATTTTGAACTAAGATAGAAGGACTGTAAGACACTTTCGAAAATATGAAGCTAAGACGAAAATCAAGTAGACAGTTTGAAAAGAGAAATAATTGATTTATAATGATCAGAGAAAAATTTATATTGCTCGTGAAAAAAAGAAAAAGGAAGGTGCGATCATTTTATTTTTCTCTTCTATAAACACTTATTTTACATATTTTCAGCATTGTTAAATTTTTCGCTAACAAGGCAAGTCTCTCGAGTGTAGCTCTCGAATCTGCATGAATAATTATTTCTCAACTTGCTGAAAAACATTTTTCTACTTCAGTTTGTTAGGATTAATTAATTGATTCATTATAATCCATAAATATACTAAAAAGTTACTGGTAAAAGTTACTTCACTCTGCTCGATATTTTAATAATATCTTTGCGAAATTTCTTTCCTCGATTTAAGTCAACTTTCTAAACTAGTTGTAAAGTTCTTAAAACTATAATATCTTTTCAAGTAAAAATTGCATTTTTTCGAACAGAATAAAGGCTCGATGAATATTAAAAAATCGATTTATTTACTGCTTCGTCGAGAATAAAGGAGCAACATAAGCGGCTTTGTCTACAAGTACTCTAGATTTGAACTCATATGTATTGTACGTGTACGAAAAGGTTTACGAATCTCTAACATACAAAGTCAGATAAAAGCCCGAGTTCGACGAACGAGTACTTAAAGTACATATAACATTTAACAATGTAAAAAAACTACGGAAGAAGCAATCGTATGGTACTAAATTAATTACTGGAAAATTATTATCATTCACGAAATAAGATAAAGTCACTAAATAATTTCAAATTTCCAATGTTTGATCCAATTTTGAACCAACATGTCTTGTTACCTTATTATAAAGTAGACACTGAACTTCACTTGAACATGAAATCGATATCCATATTCTCTGGTAAAGACAGTTTACTGACTGAATGCTAATCATAACTTTCGGAAATATGATAGCAGGGCTCGATAATCTAATGAAACCTAACTTCAATTAGGTAACAGTACTCAAATTTTATCATCTTCGTTATCTCTAATAAAGCACGTCAAAACTTTTGTGACTGATGACTGAGAGTGGATCCCAGTGGACGTCTAACATTTCAGCAAGTTGCAAAGGACATAAAATTGGTTTCTATGTTGTGTTAATTTTAGACTGACTCTCCAAAACTAATGGCCTATATCTATACAATTAATGCTTCAAAGTCAATTTAAAGAACTATATATTGTAAGAATAAATTATTTACAATGATGTGACAATCGGCTGAACCAACTTTAATCCTTTCATATATGCAATTCTTATATAGATATTCGATATTGATCTTTTACATTTCGATACAGTTTTTTGACATGGAACGAACAGTTTAATGTCAAAAATAAAGATAATTTATGAAACCTTCGAGCTGGAAAATCGAGGTAAAGATAATAATGCACAAAGGATAATTTAAATGATTACCGTCTGTAGGCGCATCATCTTTGTGTGCGCGACATTCTATTAAGACTACCAACCAAGAACAAAGGCTCCGTTGCGAGTCAGAAACAAAATAAAGCAGAGATTCTGTCAAAAACGGGGTGAAAATCCAATAATAACTAAACAAATAACACGGGATACAATGGATTGAGCATGGTGGGCTACGATTGTTTCAGGAGTGACCATCTTGCTATCACTGACGGTGTTCCTGAATCTCGTCGCCGAGACCCTGCCCCAAGTTTCCGACGCTATACCCCTGTTAGGTACAATAGAATTTTTTCTAAGAAGGAAAATCTCTCGCTTCACTCTAAGAATAAAAAAAAATTGTTTGCAATGTCGGGTGATATTTTCATATAAATACAGCTCAATGGTAATTGACTGCGTTTCAATTCTTTCACGATCAATATATCCTCAGAATTTATTGCATTTTTGCAGATTAATGTATGTTTCTCAATATAGAATTAAATTTAATGAAATAATGACATGTACTGATTACCATCGAGCTGATATTGAACTTTATCGCGAATATTGAATGAAAGTTGCGTTCCACTTGCTATCTTGTGATTTTAACTGAGATTTCTCATGCTGTTGAGGTTTCAGTGGATTGAGGAACAAATCAAAAATTAGTATTAATTTGATTTGCTGAGCTTTATAAAAAATTGATAAACGTATAGTCAGTGGAACTTCTATTGTAGAAGAGTCTGCGTGAGCTCTCTAGAATCAGAAGATAATCTCTTATGGGAATTATTTCCTAATGAGTGAGTACAAATGACTTCATAAATTCCACAAGACCTCTACAATTCTATTCATTGAGGCGGATAAAATTTCTTCAGGTTAATGAGATTAATTTGAATCTTTAAATAGCACTCTATTAAAGAATAAGCTTTCTATAAATGAGTGTTTCTGCTCAGTGGAAATATAATTTAAAATATATTTTACTGTGAAATATAATATTTAAAAGAAAAGTGCTTCTAGAGAAATAGTGATTCTTTTTAACAATTTTTCCGGGTAAGTTTAGAAGATCAAGTAAAGACGAGTCTACAGTAATATAATCTTTTACGATTATGGGATTTCCTGTAACCTGATCCCCGTATAGCTAGCGAATTGAAAATTTAGTAAATATGCATAAAAATTCTGAAAAAATACATGGATCACTTTTGAATGATCGACTTTATGATAAAGTTATGGAATTTGATATTCGTTAAATCAAAAGAGTAAATAATTAACAAAAGAAGCAAAAAAACTCGTAAAACATTTAATGGTTTACGTTTTAATGTTGAATGGAATCCAAAGATTCACAACTGTTAATGTTTTTTTAAATAATGACTAATTATTTGATAACGTTAATTACTTTAACGACTGTCTTCATTGTAGATATATGAAACTGGATCCCAATTAAATGTAATTCTCATTGTCAGTGCAACTACATTTCTCTGTAATTATACTTACAGTATATTCGAGAGAGAAGTAATTATGGCTAGCAAAATAATTAATTTAAAAAAAAGCTAGAGTTAGGACAAAGTTAGGAGTTAAGAAAACCACATGAGAATTTTAATGTTCACTAAATTTTCAATGTAGCTATGCATACGGAGGAATTTTTATAGAATAGAATAGATACTTAAGACAAAATTTTATAAAGCAGTTATCAATTATTATTTGTACTATTTTGATCATCTGATTTAAAAAAGTTATCGGTTTACTGGACAGCTGCAGGAGAACAAAGCATGTCTATTTGGTCGAAAATGTCATTAAACACAGGACACATTCAGATAGCAACACAATAGTGTTAATAGCAATACACTGGCAGTCTTATGGCAACATATAGGCATAGTCCAGTTTTAGGAAAGCCGATGTACCAATAACCATAGAAATCTTACGACTGGCAATTAACACGAAATAACGATCCACTGGAAGCTCATCAAATACAGTAACAGTGAAATTCTTAGTAGGTCAAATGCACTCAACACTGTAACTATAGAGCCAACTAGATCAGCTAGAATTGTCTCTGGTATGTAAATGCGAGTAATGGAATTCCAACTGCTTTCACCATTGGCAAGTGAAACGCAACGACTTGCCGTTAATGTCGCCGAGATCAGTTTATCGAAACATGCTCTGGAGGAAGTCGTCACTTGCGACCCTTTGCGGAACGCTATTTGGACGACATAGGCACTAACTTCCTGAATATCTAAAGTGCCAACTAATTAACATATAAATATGCATAAATACATAAATTCATTTTTGCTATGTATATATTGTTATTGTCTCAATCTCCTCTGGAGAAAATTGATGCTGATAATTAAAATGAAAGCTCTTTATCCAACACTAGCTAATTACATTTCTACGCCTTTTCGTTCAAGATTTTATACCAACTTTTTCATTCGTAAGTTCGCTTCAAGCTCTTTTATCATTTCGCCTGTCGCTTTCTCTCTATTGTCCCGCTGTCAATCGATATCCCGTATCCCGGGCGGCTTAATCAGCCGAGTCTGACAATCCGTTTCTCGTCATCGGTCGCCAATCTGACGCCTCCTTCCAAGCTATATTACAACCAGGGTGAGAAAACTTTATATAACGGTTGAAGAACTTTTTCTACGACTAGACTATTTTCTTTATCGTTCATAACGTAGAGAACGACGGAGATTAATAAATTCTTGTATATTCAGAATAGTCAAATATTCTTTTGAACCAGGCTCAGAATTCAATCAAATATTGATATTGACAATTTATTTTCTTTTACTTTATTTTTCAATTATTATCTATAGTATAAAATTTAAATCGCAGTGGAATTTTGTGAAAATTGTACGAAAAATTCAATGTACTCCATTACATCATATAAAATATGATCCAATAATTCTTTTCCATTTTATGTGCTTGAATTCCCGTAATAAATTTTCAATTTCTTTGATATTAATCTCTCGGAAAAAGTAATTTTTAAGGCAACTATACGATCTACAAAAGATGTTACTTGAACCTATAAAAGTTTACTCACCCGATAATGATCTCCGATTTCGGCATAAGAAACGCGTTCACGAGAAATAAGAGACAAATGGGTTTTTTATATACATTGTACATATACTCATAACTGCACCGTTCGACCCAAATATCCGCTAATGTCATAGCCAAGTCTCGCAAAACTTGTAGCAGTGAATTTATGAGCGATGGCGTTAAACTCTTCGATCCAAGCAGCTCATCGTTTTACGATATTTTATGATAAAGAAAGCGGATTGGTTGTGTCACTTAGCGAGGGTTGTTCAGTGCATGTGTATGATAGCTATAAAATGGTTATAAAAAAGGAATGCGTGTTGTGTGTATGTGCGCGAGAAAATGTGGAGGCATGTTTATTTTATTTGAGATTCTCCGCGCGGAGAATTTCACCTGTCGCCATATGGCTCTCAGCTTTTGTTTTCCAAGCGTTAATTGCCTGGCATCGTGCTAAACTTCTCTGAAGAAGAAGTCCTGAATAGAATTTCCGTTTAATAATTTCCTCAATCGAATCCTATAACTAGCAAATTTTTATGAAGGAAGATAGCCATCGAAAGTTATTTACTTGCTCTTATATACATAATAAAATAAATAAATCCTTGAAACTTGGATTGGATTTTTTTCAATTAAAAACTTCTAAAGTACTTTTATTGACACTTATTATACTCATAAAAATAGTAAATGTAATTTCAGTTTAATATCAAACAATTTTAAAAACTTCGAAAATTTCAATCACGCAGTACTCAAATACGCCTCACAGAAATTAATTTGCCAAGCTCTCTTCTCCATTTTTCGCCTACATCGTTTCCGTCCTTCTTTTTCCTCTTTATTTCACTTTCTTATTTACATTACCTTGCAATCTTGCTCTTCTGTTATACATTTTTTTCAAACTTTTTCTTTGCCTTGGATTTCTTTTTTTTTTTATAAAAGCTCTGACACTAAAATGTGAAAAACATCATTTTTATGTTCCGACTTAATTGAAGTTTCTTCATGTTGGAAACCTTCTATCCTATTCTATTTAATTCTAGTGATTATTTTTTCACTGCAGTAACGAAAGTAATTTTAAAAAATGCTATTTCGATTGATGCAAACTTTCTTAAATCAAATACAGTCTAAAAAAAAGTGATATGTATTAGTTTGTGTGAATATCTACTGAAATTGGAATTCTTGACAGCTCTCTCGACTTTTAATAATATTTGGGGAAATAGGAATGTCAGTACTCCTTTTACTAGTTGTCACTCCAAAAAACTCAGCGCATAAAAGTATGTGCTAGATACTGTGAACGCGGCTAAAATCAAAATGTTATTTTGTATGAAAATAAAAAGTGACGTTTAACTACAATTAATTAGTTTCAACCTGAGAGTTGTTTTATTAAAAAGAACTTGATAAACTGTTACTCTACAAATTCAAGGAACCTAATTACGCATCTGTACATAAAACGCTCATTATGATTCTCAGACTCTCTCCCACAAAACGTGTGAAATAGTCTCAGGACTGCTAATGAGGGTCGGTTGTGTCAGCTAAAATATAACTAACGTATTTGCTGTAAATTATCTTCGAGAAAAAAGACATTTTTCTTTAAAAGAACGAAAGAAAAGTCATTTCCAACATAGATTTTCGAAAATAATGTTATTCCGTCATTATTTTAAACATAAATAAAAAAAAAACTCTTGGAAAATGTGAACAAATATTTGAAGGGTGACAAGTAATACGAAAATCAACAGTGACACTGTTCTCTGAGGGCTGTAGCGAAATTTCTTAAGTAAAATCTAATAACGGATAGACCGTATCTTGGATCTTACGGTCTCTAATTTCAATATGTCATCCGCACGTTTCATGTTGGGTGAGCAAAGTTGCTATGCTCGGCTTGACTTCCGCTCGGTATGTCTTTCACGTTCCCCTGAAGACCAACTGGTCGTATTTTCTGACTAAAGCTATCTGAATAATTCATCCTTAAAGTAATTAATTGTTCGGTAGAATAATCCCGTTTAAGATTCTTGAAGAGGCGATAACAGCAAAATACAATATACCTAAAATATTTAGTTATTCTGATTTTTTAAGACATATTATAAACGAGCCTTAATAAATCCCTAAAAACACAGTTATCATCATCGAAGCTATCTTCCTTCCGCCGGAAATCAGAAAAATTGACGCCGAGGAGAAAAAGGTGTCATAAAATGCTTTTTCAAATAGTTTTTATAGCCCGCGAGTCCCATGAGTGTAACGAACCACCGGTTGAGCAAACTCGCGAATGTCGCGCACGTATAATCGATGCCAGGCTATTATCCCGACGAACAGCAATGATTTATTACTGCTTTGTTTCCAAATCTGTCTATCAGCTAAATATACGTTTCTGCCGCTTCGCTGTGCCGCTGTTGCTTCTTTGACTTTTTCAAAACTCTTCGTACCTGTGCATTTTTTTCTAAACTATTATATTCTATATATTATCTGTACGCGTCCAAGTATTGAAACAAACACAGACACACACTCATACAGATACCAACAGAATAAAGGACACTACAGATAAAGTTACACATTTTCTACTGAATCATGTGTCAAGGAGGACTTGTCTTCTTCAAAATGATTATTAAAACAAATTCGGTTTTAATAAGTCATGAGTGAATGTAATCGTTATAGCATTAGGGCGTATTTGATGAGAGCTTAATCAGAGCAGGCATTGCTGAATTATTTTCAATAATTTTGATCAATTTGGACGTGTGACACCTGGTGGTATTTTATGATTTGCACTTTAACCGGATTTAGAAGGGGTTTTTGTTTATTAAATATTTAAAGAATTCGAAAATTGTTGAGCTTGCCGTCTACAAAATATGTTCATCCCTCTTACAAAAATATTCGAGTTGAATATCAGTTACGTACAAGCGAATGATGCTTTGACAGCCCCTCACAATAGAACGTTGAGCTCGACAGACCTGGACCATTGTTCCATACTGTTGTTCCATAATGATATATTCTCGCAGTATGTACTAACAAAGTTTAATTGAAAACTGTATTTCGCAACAACGGGTTAAAAAGAATTACCTTCATGCGGGTGAGGACAATCAACGATGTGTATCCTGGGAAAATATATTACTCAGGCATTTTATCTCAAACTAGATGTGGCAATATTTCCACGACGAGAAAAGCTTTCACGTCATTAAATAACGTTAGGAGTTCAATCTTTCCCATGTCGAATTTATTTGCCGAATCGATAAACTTTCCTGTAATGCTTTTCTATATATGTCACGTCACCGAGCAAGGCACATCATTAATTAGCGCGAAACGTGCTTGTCTCGGTTTATTTTTGCGGTTAAAATTGCGTCAAACGTCTCTATATATTGAAATTCAGAAACACGATCACACCATTCTGATAATTGTAATGCTGATAAACCAAACTTCAACCGAGAATCACTCAATTTAATTTAATTTAATTGCTAGAGTAGGAGACATTTCTTTTTTCGGTATTATGAATATTATAATATTATATGCATCTCATATTTCATTAAATGTAGTGCATTTTTAGTCTTAACACTGTCCTTGAATTGTTTAGTGATCTAAGTGATCATACCAGGTGTCGCATGTTTCGAGTGTATTTTCGATTAATAGATCATACATATTTTCTGCATATCTGAGAAAAGTTAGTAACAGATTTATGTCAGTTTATCATGGTCTCCTATGAGAATAATAAGTAAGAATCAAGGTTCTCTGCCTAAAAAGTTTAGTTTCATTTCATGACAATATTTTTGTAATGATAAACTATTTATCGGTTGAGGTAAGTAAATAAAGAGGTTGTTAATAATTTATCAATGTTGTGCGCTCAGTTGAAGCCGAACCGCAATGATGAAATAAGAAACCGACCGCAGCTCTATCCGTTTATAAAGGAAAATTAAAGACCGACTACATTTGAAACTTTTGAAAAAGTAAATCATTTATCATTCAAGAATAATTTCATTATGACTGCCATTGGCATTATTATGACTATTAAGTCTCAAAACAAAATTAACACTCACTCATTCACAAATAATGACAAATGTAGAGTAAATATTGTTCCTCATTTATTTTTACTTTTAGAGTAAATGATGTATGTAAATATGTAAATCGTGTATGCATTAGTGTTGAATATTGGAACAATATTTATTCTCCGGACGCAAAATTCTGACACATCCAAACATACATAAGTACTTAAGATGAATCGTAATTGTTGAACAAATCGCATGAATCTTATGTTGAAATCAGTTAAACTGTCTGCAGTTTCAGCTTTTCTCGCTGTGCTCTTTTGAGTTTTATATTTCACGGATATCTAATGATCCAATTTATGCTTCATTTTGTGAACTGCTGATGTATTTTGGGTTCCTGTTGGTACCTGCATAAATATACATCAAGCATTGCCTGCAACACTAAACTTTCCGTATCTGCGTCACGCATACACGTATCATATTTTTTGGTTGGTGTTGGTGTGTTTGCTGTACTATCGACACATATAAGAATGCTGCGTTTTTAATTAAATTGCAATCCGATATTGTTATTAAACGTTATTAAACAGGATATTATCACGTTTATCGCTTGGTAATTTTTTGCTATTAGTGTAGAATCAGCAGGGTTTTACGCAGAAGAACAAAAGAAATAAAAAAAAAAGAGAGAGAGAAAGTTTCTAAAGAATAAAAAAGCTTGTGCGATTTATTTTAAGGCTTGGGAGGCTCAACGAGCTGGAAGAACAAAGTCTATACTAATGAAATACTGCAAAGTCGTTCACTAGAAAACTTAGTAAACGATTTGTCACTAATTCATTAAAATGTTCTTATTAATTCAAAATTATAGAGTAAAAATTAAGCACTGGTCGATCACTTCCATAATTTCCCCTAATTATAACGTGTTGGTCGTTGAATATTTCATCAATTTCCGCCACGGTTACAATCAAGCTTCGGGGATCCGGACGAGGTTATCAAATTTATCTTGTATCACCCCCTTTAACCACGATATGCTTCTGACAGCGATAAGTGTAAAAAAAGGTTTATTTATTATTAATAAGTATATTTCAACATTAAGGATTTCTGCAAACTTTTCCAATATCTATAACCATTCAAAGACTTAATTATTGTACAGACAACAGAGTCACCTAAATTCGGTTAATCGCTTTTGTAGATAAGTGGAATATTATCCTTGAAAATTAAGAAAATATTTAAATCTTGAGAACTATCGAAATTAGACGACTCTATTTGATCCACGTAAAAAATTGAAAATTCTATTATAAAGTGATCTGAAGTAACGCGTTACTTGCAGAACCTTTAATTAGAAAGTTAATAACTCTGGTTCTTTCAAAGAAAGATCAATTTTATGGAAATCCTTCTAAATATAATAAAATATACTGTATTATTTAGTATAGGGGGATGTTTATAACTCACTTCAAGTGAAAAATCGTTGGGAGTTACATGAGATAAATCATGTAACAATAATGCGTTATTGACTTTATTATTCAGTAATAATAAAGTCATGCCTGAAGATTTTTTGTCAGTAGTGGTAATATTAACGTATTAGAAACTTAATAAAAATAACATTAATTGTAACGCGTTACTTTTGAGTGGTAACGTCCCAAACACTGACAATGAAATATATATATATATATACATATAAATAAATAAATATATATATATATATTTCTAGCAAGATAGTGTGAGGGGATAAATTGCAGAGGACTCGGGAAGAAATACCGATTTACTGAACTGTAATGTATATCGTAGCAGGCGTGTGAGTGTGTGTGATGTTGCAGGTGTGACGATCCTGTTATCACAGACGGTGTTTTCGCTGCTGGTGGCCCACGTGTTGACGCGAACTTCGGAAGCGGTTCCGCTTATAGGTACCGAATCTTCCTCTAAACCTGCCCTTCATAAAAAAAAGTGCTATGGGGAGTTTTCGCACAATTTTTTTCCAGAATCCACCATATTAATCTGGCAAACTATAAGTCAACCAAGAGGAGTCGCGAAACGAGATAGAAAGCTCCCCATACGTGACCACGTCTCTCTTATATAGAGATCCCTCGAGGGTCTTGTAGTCTCCATTACTTTTCTATCGCTTCTCGCAATCCGACTGATAGTCGTGCATTATTCTTTAATGTGAACGCGATAAGCACGTTTCGGTAAGAGAACGCTCGCTCCTTACACACGTTTTAAAAAACCGGAGAACAACAAAAATGTAAAAAACAACTACTGAGCAGTTTATTTTCTGATAGTAGAAGATAGAGCAAAACTGATCGAATTTTAGTAGACCATTCCCATTAAAAAAAAAAGCTAAGAGAACATAGAAAATGAGTCCTGAGGGAATCTTATTTCTTGAAATTCAGGTTCGATTCGAGAATCCCTAAAGAGAACTATATGGAAGTCTTGAGAGAAAATCTTAGGGTGTGTGCTAGTATCTAAGAGGCAGTTCTTTTTCTTGATAGTCAGTTTCGGGAATTTGTAAGAACGTGTAAGAATTTTTTAAATGCCACATTTTTCTCGGGAACATTCCACTTTGAGGATGTAAAATGTTCATGAAATTCTGTGTAATATAAACACTACAGGGTCCTTTTGTTAAGTGTACGTTTTCTATTACATAAAATGTAAATAACTCTCATTTTCATCAGATAAGGTAGTATGATGCGAATATAAATTGAAATAATTCAGTTTAATCAACTTTAACTACTATTTCTGTTGGTATACTTTGATGAACAGAGTTTGAGTTTATTTGTACTTTTAAATATCAAATTAATTCACACCAAACTCCATACATTGTTAAAACGGAGCGACGTTATTTTACCGGCACGTTGTCACTTTCACGATGTCCAAATTATGACATAACAACGAATTTGTAATTTCGAATTTCATGTGAGAGCCTGACAAAGATGTATTATCACAACTTTCATTCAACGAATAAATTCATATTTATAGTTTGAAAGTGTATAGAACTTTTAACAATTGTAACCGTTTCAAGTAAAACATTATTAAATATTTATGCTATTCAATTTAAAAAGTTACATTCAACCAGAAAAAGCTATTCTTTTCCAGTAAGTCGAATAGGTTTTGCGTTAAAAGCGTTCGTCAATTGTTTTCTGTGTTAAAGCAGACTCCCTCGAAATCCGATTACAACCTCGTTGCATACGGATCTATGTCAGCGTTTCCCAAGCTTTTAGAAGTCAGGGTCGAAAATCAGTTCCCCGGTCCCTAGTGAGAAATAATTAGTCTTTATGTCTGCGTTTCATGTATTCCCTCTCTCAGATTAATTCGACAATTGGAGCAGGTAAACTATGTCCGAGGTGGATGCCCAAGAATTAAATTTAAGGGCTCTGGGTTCTGATAACGACACGAGGGAGTTTGGGAAACGCTTAGATCGCGTTTGCTTCTACCTTGGCCTAAAAGTATTTCTAAAACCGAGCGATAAACGCACAACTAAAATTTTCTGTGCATCTTAAACTAAAATTTCATATTCTAATTTCTAACTGCGTACTTTAAAAGCTCTCTATATCAGGAAATCTATTTCTCAATATACATAACAGCACAGTAAACTACTCTCTCATTTTTATACACATACTTTTTTCTTAAATTATCCTTTTTTATATAGTATAAAAGCATTTACGAATTTAAATATATTATGCTTTATTAGCAACGGATAAATTATTCGCTGTCTAAATTACCTAATCTAATATTCATCATTAGTCAAATACGAATAACGACATTTGAACAATTCAGTCACATTTTGAAATTGTAATGCCAAATTTCATTGACCCCTATTTTCATCACGCGAAATTCAATTGCGAAAATGTAAATTATTGTTCAAGACGTGTATAATTTAATTTCACTGTAAATCCGATAGTTTTTAAAATATTTATCTGTTGTATCAGCAAAATTTATTTATAAATTAAAATCTGAACGTAAAAATTGTATTTCACAAAATCAACATCACCGGCCTCGTTGTTTTATATTTCCCAATTAAATATTTTTCATACAGAACCTTTTTTTGAACTAAACACACGTTTTGCAGTTTCAGAAATTACACATTGCAACTGTACCGATACAAATTTTATAAAGCTTTGATTATGGAATGAATGCAAAGTTAAAAAAGGGCGATTTAGTAAAACTGTAGAACAGTAATTAATAATGTACATCCGAAAATTTAAATATGAATAAATCCTCACAGCATCAGATCTCCTCCGAATATCCCATTTATGTTATCTATAGATTAACCTGGGATATCCTGGGGATATTCTGGACATATTTTAAAGATAAGATTTGCTCTGAAGGAAAAGAGGCTTGACAATCGTATAACGAGTGACCACTTATCCCTGAAATTCTAGGGCTTTTTTCTCAGACAAATAAGTTTTACTCGAGTAAACTTGAATCCGATTTGCAAGCCTCGCACAACTCAGTATATAAAGACTCAAGTTTTTATAAGCTCTTAGCAACTTCATATCAACTCTGCAGTTACTTGAAACACGCAAAGTCACACAACTTTGTACTGACGTGTTTCAAGTTTGCTCTTTTTCTTTGAAGAAAGTTACGTTGGATTAAAAATGCGTAAAGAATTATGTTTTCTCTTTTTTACAAAATGAAAGGAAAGATGGGAAAAAGCCCCAGAGTCAAGGATACATACATAAAACTGGAAGGAGAAACTTTTTCATAGATAAGGCTTATCCTCTAAAACGAAATATAAGTTCCACCTTAGCCTCGATACCCACAGACGAGACTCGCGAAACTGAGCTATGCATGACGAAAAATCGTATGTACTTAATTACTTAACTACTTCAATTTATAGCATTATGTAATCTACTCTTAGAATCGCCTTAGCTTCAAATCTCATCTCCCTCATCGATACTTTTCTTATACTTTTCGCAATGAAAACCTACATTTTTATACCCATTGATATTCTTCCTTTCAATTTTCGCTCTTCATATGCACAAAGCACTTAATTGCATTTATAAACAGCGTTTTTTTTTTAAACCATGGAGCAAAGTGGCCCGAGCATGGAAAGCTGAAAATTGAGCTAATATGCAAATTTAATTTTGTAAACTTACCTTTAAAGATAACAGCCAAGTCCCATCCAACTTTCGTAATGGATAATTTGATAAGGTGATCTCCCAGTACCATCTGCAAAATAAATATAATTATATTAATAAAATGTAGTGTACCTATAAGACAAATTATTGAAGTTGTGAGGTCACTTTGTTCTGTGGTATAAACTGTTGAATAAATGCGCTGATTAATAATAATTAGTGCAATTATTTCAGTCATATTTCTACATAAAAGCGGAGTCACTACACTAAACCAAAACACAATTTTTTTCAATACGGTTATATAAACTTGTAAATAAAACAATGAACTGGCAGTACCAATAAAAAATGTCATCATGCAGTTTTGTGTAGCGTGTAAGAAAAACAACATTGTAATATACACATAAGATATTTTTTCAAGAAAGTATTTTTTAATTAAGGATGGAATAATTTCCAAATGCTTCATCAATTTCATTCATTAAGCTTTCAAAACGTCGCAAAATATTTCACGGATAACATAAATGTTGATTGACGGAAAAAGAAAATAAAGTGGTATATTTTCCTAGAAAAGTCATGTAGTCGGTCTCGGGTCCGAGTAAATATTTGAACTTTCCTACGTTTCGGGACTACAACTTAAGTCCCACGGGATCGAAGAAATAGAAATAGAAATAGCAAGGCAAGACTGGCATACGAGATTCTTTTCGAGTCGAGTTTCGGTGTTTTTTTGATTTTTATTAGTCATGTTTTCTCTCTGTTTGGAATACGCAATTATTTACTTTTACTATTTCGAAGAAACCACCTTCAATATCGTACAATCTCTTAACAGAGTTTCTTTTATTCAAGACAAAAGACATTTTGAGTTCTATTTTCTACTTCATTGTTGTAAAAATTCATCAAATATTTCTTTGCAATTCATAAAGAATTCGTTTAAAACAATACATAAATTGTTGTGCTATATATGGCAAGTAGAATTCAACATCAATATCATAAAAGCTGAATATTAAAATCTGTTCCGCGTAATGCATTTGAGGGTTGATAAAGTCTGTCGGCGAATTAGAATGAACGTAATTACTGATGAAATCGCTGTCCATTTTCAGTCACGACTCGCAATGCGGTTATTATCATTCGCGAATAAATTATTTCGCCATTTAAATTGAAATAATTCATGACAAAAGGATCTCCGTGCCTGTCGAGAGCCTCGTTGATGCAATTCCATAACACAAATATACATTACTCTGATTTATCACACTTATCACGTTGGAATACCTCAAGAAATTTCTCTCCATTTGACCATCAAATAAAATAATCTAAAAAAGAAACAGTTATACTAGAAGAGAAATTTTTTGAAGAGAGAAATCTGACTATAACAAAAAAAAAACATGAAACACGTACTTATACACATAAGATGCAACTATAAAAAAATCTTGTAATATAGCTTTGCTTTTCGAAATGGCGTTTAGTCTAATTTGGCATCTGTCTTTTTTTTCGGCTAAATCGTAGAAAATCGAATCGTAAGCTTGCGTGTGTGAATGTGTATGAACGTTAAGTACCAACTACTTATAGTTGACCTAAATACTGTCTCTATGAATTCGATTTCCTCTAACTTAAAAGGGTTATTTTTCAACCCAAACGACGACTCACGAATAATCGAAAGATCTAAAAGTATTTGCGTAGTTTATTGGTTGGTAGTGAATAATAAAGGTGTACGCCGATCTAAACTTGTCAAGTATAAAAAGAAGATTGTCTTTCAAAGCAGAGTTTTCATTTGCTTGTAAATCTATTCTTTTCCAATGGTCTGTCTTCTCTCGTCCCAACATTGTATTTCTCATTTGGTAGTCTTTTGTATACCGACTTCATCACACTATCAATTTTACGTAGTTACTCTTATTTTAGTTGTCGCAACTTTACTCATTTCTTTTATTAATATAAACTGTAATCTATTTTATTACTAATAAGCTAATCTTTACATAAATGCGAAAAACTCGCTGCCTTGCCTTTCATTAATTCAAATCCATAACTAAAAATAAACATTACTATACTAATGTATTAAAATTGATTAAAATTCATTAAAGTCATAATTAATTCACGTTTCACTAAACTATGAACAAGATGCATAATTTATTTTAAAATTCCTCTAAAACAAGCATAATTTATTCAAATCATAAAATTAAACTCATTTCATAATTTGCAAGACAATTATTTTAAGGCAAGTCGTCAAGTTTCTCGCTTTACGAATTCCCGAGGAAAACAACACTCGCAGTCTCGTACAAGCTCGCCTTGATCAAAAGGATTAAAATACGCGCGAGTCTGTGATCTGCACCACATTTGGGATAACAGATTTTTCTACAAGAAAAGAACATCAGTGATTGTGAAAAAAAAAGAGAAAAAAAAACGTTGGTAAAGCAGTATTTATGTTCACACAAGAGGCTAAAGCATCGATCGATACTTGTTTTCCTCGGATTTTCTTTCAGAGCGATTTGTGTGGTGTCGCCCGACACCTCACTCTCGGATGCCGATGTGATTCAAAGAGGAGAAAGAAATTCAAAGTTAATCATAATAATGACATTGCAAAAACGCAGACAAAGGAGATAGCCCTTGTTTTTTCAAAACTTTTCGCAAAATACACGAATTACGTGGACACTTTTGTGAACGAGGGCTTTTATTTCTACTTATCTTTTGACTCGTTTTCGCAATGAAGCACTACTTACTTCATCAACGTAAATACATCCGATGACTTTTATCCTGATTATCCATCGCATTTGGTCTCATTTCACGCGCTTTTTTATTTTAAAGAACGTTTTAATTGATCACCTATACATTTGAAGCAAATTGAATTTCAAAAAGATCGCGACGAAATCTTATTAGTAAAGAAACGTGAGTAGTGCGCCATTTGTAGATGACAAGACGCAATCAACGAAAATTTTTGTCGTTCGTAGAAACTCACGGATCCCCTGATAATTTTAACAGAGAAGTAGATTGCGTTCGTAAATTTCAGAGTGAATGAATGAAAGCATTGCGGCGCACTCTCGCGAAAACTGATAATTACACAAACGAGAGAGAGAGAGAAGATGAATATTTGACTTTCAGCAAATATCAGTCTGCATTCAACATCTGCACTTTAATATGTATTCTTTTGGAATGCAGCTACCGCATTTATCATTGTTTGATCGAGTTTCTGTGTAAAATATTGATTGTGAGGTCATAAGATACAATTTTCGCAATTCAACGAGTATATTCCCGTGTTTCAATATTTTTTAATATAAAGGACGTAAAAGAAACGAAATTGGAAAAAATAGGTGTGATAAATCATTTTACCGGAAAAATTTCTAAAGATAAACAGGAATATCAGTTTTCAAAAGTGACGTGCCTTCTTTCTTTACAGAATGTGTTAATTTTATTGCACTATTTATTTCTGACAAAAAGCATCTAAAGTTTTCCATGCGGTAAAAGATTCAGTTTCTTAAGGCTACTGGATATTTCAATTTTCAAATATAATATTTCACGTAATTATTTCTCAATTCGAAAATAAATTCAGTTTGGCATTAATATCAGATTTCAAACCTATTGGAATTATTTAAAAAATCATATGTTTGATAGTCAGGATTTATAAAAACAAACCAGATTCAAAGACTTAATTTTAAAATTGCCTTAAAAGCTTTTTTTTCTTTTCTAGAATTTATTCTCAAAGCTTGCCTCCTCTCAAAGAGTTAAAATTCCTGTACTATATTAACATTGTTGTACCTATTTTCTCGAGAACAATGTGTCAAGTTTAAATCAATGTCAGCTCTGCTGTTTCTTTAAAGGGCTAACCCAACCACCACTTTTTCAATACGCCTGACATATAATTTCATTGCAGACAACTTTTATATAGCCTTTCAGGAATTACTTAAAAACCAAGAGGTTTCTAAACTAAATGTATATCACAAATAATTAAACCTTAAGAATAAAGTAAAATCCCTCAAAAATAAAATTACTTGCGTGAATTTTATCAACAAGGGAATCTAAATTCATTTATAAAGTAAAATAAGTTTTCAAATCGATCAATTTTTACCGAATGGAAAACACGAACAATCTATTTTTATTCAATTTCATTAAATTGAAAAAATTCAACCTTTTTAACACAAACGGAATGTCCAATGTCCAGGGACAATTTAAATACAGCACAAACTGAAGAAATGAAAATATATTTTGATCCATAAATCATTTGATCTCTTTTCTGATATTCAGAGTAATTCATGCAGATTTTTTCAACAGAAAATCCCCTTTAGTCGTCTGTAGTGACCCGTGCATACAAAAATAAAAATACAGCAAATAGGTTGCGACGATATAAGGATATACCAAAGTGTGACATACACTAGAATACATACGTTGAAGTGCGTTGAGTTAGTCGCTTGGGATGACTTGTCGAGGGCACGTACACACACTGACATTAATATTTTATTGCGATACCGCGGCGTGAGGTGCCGGAAGTCGACACAGGACCAAATCCGACCGACATTTCCACATGACTACCATACATTAAATTTTAACGAACGGGGGAATATATGCTGAACGTCGGATAAATCGACCGCGAAAGCTGCTATGTATTTGTATTCAAAACCAACCCCCTAATTGCTACCATTAAAGGTCTACCGCTCAATCTAATGATACGATTAACTATCCTACAAAAGAGTTGACTTACTTAATCCAATCGATCGATTTTCCCCAGAGTTTGCCCACTTTTTAAAAGTGTGATCCTGGCTTTTGAGTAAGTCAGGCAGAAAACTGATTGCTCGCGTCAAACTTAATATTTTTCGCGCGTTAAAAAAATGCTTATGGTACATTTAACCCGAAATAAAGTGGTCTTTTGTGATTTATTAGAGTGTGAGATCTGATGCAGTAAAATAGCGTGCATTTCTGCATGTCCATGAATTAGAGACTGAAAAAAAAGATTAGCTTACGAAAGTGAGTTATAATAAATGAGCAAAATCATTTCTCGATGCAGTGATAATTCACAAAATGTTTAGCTGCATACCACTTTTCATTTTTAGTAATTTATATTTCAATAAAAAATCCAATAAATAATTTATTATGACAATCTTGATTCAAAAACCTTTAGGGTTATCAAATTATAATGTTGTGGATCAATAAAGTCCACTTTTTGTCGGAAATCAATCGATTGGATTAATTCAAACTTTAATGTAACTAATGCACTAAAATAATTTGAAAAAAACTGTCAATAAATATTGTAAGGACTACTGCTTGATGACCACTGCCAATGCTATACTATTTTTGTAAAAGATCCTTGGCTCGACAACCTCCAAAGCTTCGACCCTCTTTCCTAAGTCTCATGTAGCCAAAATTCATGCATGATAAAAGACCCAATTGACTAGAATGCATAAGCCACACAAGCATCGTGAAATAATTTCTTCCGTAGAAACGGAGCTCTATATTGCTACTTCCGCATTGTCGACGCAGTTTGACCAAACGTTCCGGTGTGACAATGTGGACTTTTCTATTTACCAATACCTATTCCGGAATGTCTCCCGGCAGTCAATCCCCGAGTGTCATGCAAGTTTGACGATCGCCGAGCCTGAAATCATTATTCGAGCCCCATTCGTGACCAAATAGACTGCACGAGAATTTTATTTATTCTACGATTGTAGAGCAAGCTTGAAAAAGAAGAGATGAATAAAAGAACTATATACATGTAAAGAATGGATGGTACGTGAGGTTGGTATGAGGTTACAACATTCTCGTGGTAAGATTAAGAGGCCACAAAATTAATGATATCATTTATGAAAACAACGAGTATGCCCGGTGATTAATGAGCCTCCCTCTAGCGAAGGACATGTATATATATAAACGATAAGCTTACATGCATGTTTATTCATTCCTAGATTATCTTTTGCTCCCACATTTTACTAATAGTCCGGACTTCTTATATTCAACATAAAAAGGCACCCAATTAACTGATCAACTCAAACAAAATTATTCACTCCTGAAATTCCTAATTTAAGACATTCATTTTTATAATTGGAAACATTATTTCCAGGAGATGTCTGCTGATATAACGTAATATACTGAATAGAAAAATACGAGTATTTCGGAAAGCTCATTAATTATTCTATATTTCCTCGCAGATTTTTAAGCTTACTATAATGTCGCGTAATGACTGCATTTTTAATATGGTAAATATGAAAATATGATACTTTACTATAATAGCAACTTGAATATTTGAATATTTGAATATTTTTAATAATTTTAAACATTAACTATATAAATATAAATCTAGATCTCGTTATTTTTAGATTTGCACTATCAGCAGATATCCTAAAATAGGACCCAAAGTGACTCAGGAAATCATAGAAGAACTCAATGCCTCAATTCAGATCCCCTTATCATTTTCCGTAATCTCATTCATGAACCTTTGATTTCACATTGTGAAATCCAGAACTCTAAGACTGAGCTTTTTCCTATTCAAGTCTTGAAAGAACCTCACTTTCTACCAAGTGAAAACGTTTCACCACTAATATTCCGATAAAAAATCTGTGATCCCTTGCAGTTCTGTGAAATCATATTTCCCTTTTGCAAGGAAATCTGCTTTGAAAGGTTCTTGACTTCTCGCGTAAAGACATGCTAGAAAGAGGCACAATATATACTTCAGGCTCGACGAGCGCTTGATATTTGGCTATGTATTAGTTATCCGATTTGTACCTTACCGGAATTTTTTTTCTCTGCAATGTCATTTTTACATTCATTGAAATTGAGATATCGAGGTGACAATTTTTAAAATTTTAAAATCAGATATAACTAATACAAGGCCTTAGGGGCATGTAGTTGATTGTGAGGACACAAATTACCGATTGAGTACATAATTATCTTCCCCAGGATTATTTCTGCAATAATTACAATATCATTATCAAATTTTGGAAAATAATAGGGAAAATATTGAGGCATATCTTTCTAATGTTGAAATTCAAAAACAGAAATCCCAGGGGATATAATTATTTACTCGGCCGATAATTTTTGTCGTTACAACCGCTCTACATGTTCTTGAAAAGCACAGGTTTCCAATTGCTTAACCATGACCTGCTTAAACTATATGTATTTATAACTAATTTCTATCCTAACTATCATAACACAACTTTAAATGCACCATTATGAATACTTCCTATGGCTGGATACTAAAAACTGCGACTCATCTTCAACTAAATGTACATAATATATTGTCATATTACTTATTCATTCTCATTTAGAGTGTCACATTTACACTTAACCGTAAAACATGTATAATGTCTTCCTCTTTAAATACGTATAAACTATAATTAAATATCGGTGTAGAGTCTGCTCATCGCGAAACGAATAATTGTCTTTGACTCTATAATCAGTTGATTAGTTGGTCAATATAAACAAATAGAATGTTGTTATATACTCAATCAACTGATTAACACTTCCTTTGTTAACATCTCTGTTGACCATCCTCAAGCTATGTGTCCTCTTGTAATAATATCCTCGATAATTCCTCCGATCGATAATCAAACGCTATCAAATTTCAAAGTAACTTGTAAATGAAACATGCAATTCATTTTTAAGCTGATCGTATTAAATTCATATTGAAGTTTAGTCATACTAACAGATAATCTTCTACCAAATCGAAGGCCTTTGATTACATCGATATTTTTACGACAGGCACATTTCTTATTTTGATCAATAAATTTACGACGGTCGTACTATACGAAAACCGATCCACTAAACATAATTTAATCAGTAATAACTCATCTAACGAAACTGTGGCATACCGCTCTGCCTCTGCCTGTCCGAATTTAATTTAGAAGTTTGATTCCGTATGTAATTTATATATGATTTATAAGACTATTAATTCTATTTAAAAATAAGATAAAAAGCAATGTAATATCAAATGAAATATAACAACCACTATACTGAGTTCCAATTTCAATTAATGTTACATATAACGATTGTGGTTAACGTTACTAATAATGACTTTATAACTAACCAGCGTAAACATTTCTGGCACAATTTCACGCTTGTTATATCCCATTTCTAAAGAGTCACAATTACGCCACATTGCTGCTTTTACTGCTTTTACTTTTTAGTCTACAAATATCTAGAACATAACAGATTAACATGGCTATAGAAAACACTTTTCATCATATCTAAAATGATCACTTTATTGGAACTCATATAATCCCAGTTATATGAATTTGCAATTTGAAATATTCAAAGTTATAGATATCATTATTTAACTTTATGCAGGTTGTCATGTTTAGGTATAATTACCAATAGAGTTTAAATTCAAATAAATTTGCATTACGAGATAAGATAAAATCGATAGTTAGACAGTTGGAACTTGGGTGAAACGGATTATATGATCGAATAAATATCAAAACAGAATGACTTAATAGGAAAGCTAATCTTTATCATTCCAATTTACCAGAAACAATAAAATTAATGGAAACTCGACAGGCAGGACGGTATCGCTGCTCGAGTTAACAAAACGAATCTTAAATGAATGAATTAAATTTGCTGCTTGGGGCGTACTCTTCCGTCGCGCTGTCTTCGCAGGAAGGTAAACAGAAAAGACTTCTCAACTTTCTGCCGTCTTTTGATATAAGTGTTACACGGCTTTAAGAGCGTTTTGCAGCTCGTTAGATAAACCGCTTTTGTGATCGAGCTCTATATGTCTCGGGTAAGACGAGGAATAACGACCATAATGCATGTAAATCTCTGAGGACGTTAACTTGATGATTCAAAGCACCTGCCTTATTTCCACGCTCCTAGTTTCAATTTATACCTCCGAGAAGAGATTATCGTCTCTTCTGTAAACTTTCTTTCTAAAGATAAATTTTTTTATCTTATTTTGACAGTCAAAATGTCTGATAGTGTGATAAATTGCTAATCCAAAGTCCGGTTAACAGAATTACACTCGATCCCTTCTTTAAAGCACAGAAAAAAAGTTGATAAGAATTTCTTCTTTCATTTTATCTTCTTATTTCCTCACTTGCAAAAGGTTCCTTTACTGCTCGCCATTAAAGTCATTGTGTTCGAAGTACAAAGAATGTAACTTTTATGTTACTTAATATCTTTTAGGCTTTAGTATCTAAAAACGAATTACTAACTTTAGTTAGTTTATATGAATTTCTTGATGAAAACATTCCTGAGTTTATAACCCGGATGGTTATTCCATTATATAGCAGAAAAAAAAAAGTCGAGGAAAAAATAACTGCAAGAGGCTAACTTTTCTAATGAAGAAGAACTTTCTAATTTCCCTTATGAAACCTAGTGATTAAACTTGCCAAACAAAGCAGACTAGGTAGTTATGCTAATGGATTTAATTGAGTTAATTTCGACCACAGAGTAGCAACAGGATGTCTATGAATTGCGATAAGCTTTATAGTGTCGCTAGAAGTGTCAAGGAAATGAGCCTTGCAGCTTGTAGAAGGTATTCCCTGAGAGCTCGACAGATAATGGACAGAATATGATTTCGGTTGGAACTTTCGCATCAGTGCAGCATATGTGCTCAACTGCTCACTTACTCTGCACACATTGGTTTTCTACTATTTGACCATTCCTATTTGATACCACTAATGTCGACAGCACTCCACACTGCAACAAGTTGTCAACGCCATCATTTGGAATTTGCTTTATAACTCACACTCATACCAGGTATTATGACCTTCAATTGGTGTGTGATATATGGCAAATGGTGTTACCCATTTCTGACTCTATAGCTCTATGCTGTCAAAAGTGACATTAATGGCGTCAATAAACTTGCAGATCCTACAGCTTGCTTCCATCATAAGCCTAATTTAGATTTTGTCAATGATCCCTTGATACCATTTATGCTTTAAAGAAGGCTAACTAATCGAGTATACTTTCAGAGTATTTTCTGAAACCCTTTGGAGAATTTTGATTCCTCATCAAATTTAATTAATTTCATACAAAATGTCGTAAGTTTTACTGTAAAAAAATCGATCCACAAGATAGAAATATATCATCTGGTATTATCCTTACCAATCGGACCCTCTAAGCTTTAAAGTCAAATCCAATAAAATAAAATAGCTTTCGGAATCCCTATACCCATACAGAAAAGGCAAAAAAACCTCACATAAAATTTTATTTTCCCGGAATAAGAATTTTATTTGCGCACATCAAAAATTGATATGCAACGAGAAGTTTATAACTAAAGTTAAAAATCAGTTTATTCCAGAAAATTGCATTGATAAGATAGAATTTCCTTCATGAAAGCGGTCACGAGTGAGTGAGTTTATTCTAAATAAGTCAAGCACAACAAAAGTGAAGAAGACGGCAAAAGAGTTGACCTCGCTTATCTTGTCTCTTACATATAAGATCGTCAATAAGCTTTTTCCAATCGTGGAAGCCGAGAGCTCAAGAACTTTTTCATAGCTTCGACCAAAAATACAAATCCATAAGTTGACAAGCAGAAAATCGAGGTTTTCATTGATGATGGAGGTTTGAACTTTGTAAGTTGCAAAGTTTCTGAGCTTTCGGTGACTGGAGAAGGTACAAATAGTCGCTGGTGCACACTTTCGACACTCAGAGGCTTTTGTTCGGCTGATTCACTGCACCGCACAATATTCGTATAAAAACAGGCGAAGACAAAAAATTTCAGGCGAAAAACAAGTTAGTTTTTTTTAGTATAGTGAATTCCGGATGAGATAATAAAAAACTAATCCAGCAAATGGAACGATAATCTTTGCAGAGTATGTGATATAAGCCTGTGTGAATAAATTCAATAATATTATTAAAATAATATGAATTACTTACCAAGAACTATTATCCAGTGCCAAAAAAATGGAATTCAGTAGGCATATACATTCCGCTTCTGTGTGTATGATGATGAGACCACTAGTATGGAAACCGAAATGCTAAAGTCTCACGTGCCTATCATATATCCGGCTTATGGTCTCTCGTGGCCCCCTGTGGCTATAATGATTTCCTCATCATCTGCAGCTGGCTTTGTGAATAACAAATAACGACGATTCATCACTCAAATGACTTCAAACATATTTTCTAGATGGAAAATAGTCTTGGTCCAATAACGGTTTCGAAGGCTGAGTGATAAAATATTGCATCTCCATAATAACTGCAACAGATAAAAAAATATAACAATTACTCATTCCAAAGTCATAATAATTGGTTGTTTCTCAATATTTAAACATCACTTTTCTTACTACTATTTAACTCAGAAAAGTAAATGAACTACAGTTTTGATCGTCGGACTACTACTCATTCTACTCTCTCGGGAAATTAAACTCAGTTTATTCTTCTATTGTTTCTATTTTCACCACTCATACACGACTTAAGAATCAATGGAAGTCAGTAAATTTTTTTAATTGTCTTGAATAAAGAGAATTTTTAAAAACATAATATACATCGTTTTAATTCCATAGATAAAATTGTCAGAAAATCAAACAGTGTCAAAGGCAGAAATATTTTTAAGTGTGTAAGCATAATTTTAGAGAGCAAACATAATTAAGTAATTCAAATATTGTCGTTTAAATATTAATATCCACTGCATCGTGTTAAAGTACTCTGATAGATGGTTAAAATTATTTAAAATGTAAACTCTTTTATCACAAAAGTGCTCTCGTATACTTCATAAATATGAAGTAGGTTTTTAAAATTTTAAATCCACAGCCAAAGCGTTTTTACAGCTATAGATATTTGTTTATTTATTCACCAACAAGAATTTTGGTCAAATATAATATATAACAATTTGCATTATCGGACAAATCATTACTTTCATTCCCGTTTTAAAGGATCTTCAGAATATCAAGACACTATTATCGACTTTCTAAAAGCTCGATCATTTGAAGCCCTCAATCGCGCATCGTTAGAGAATAATTCCCATTTCCTTGCATTTGTATTGGTTGCAGATCTATATTGAGGCTTATGTAAATAGACATTGCTCCTTAACGCAGAAAGCAAGTGAAAAGCTCTATTTACCTTCACACTCCCATTATAAAAGGACATTCTATTTATAAAGTAAACTGAAAGCCTTTAGGACCAAAAATCGTTTCATTTAAAAAGTATTCTAATTCAATTAGTACTCTCTAACTTAAATCAGTAATTGTACTTTAGATACAGGTAGTAAAATTCAATATAAAGTTTATTTTTAGAAATTTCTTTTACATAATGCAAGTTATACACAGCATCTTGGCAACCATCCAGAAACATGATTTTATGGATGCGGGAACTTAGTGGTTAGACCATCTTTTACTAAAACCGCATGGAAAATGTAAGGTTTGACTTGCTAATATTTAATGTTGTTGCGGCTATATTTGCCAGAAATGAAACGAATCCTTTTCTGCAAAAAAAACCACCAAAAACAACCAAAAAATGTCGATTTTGAAATTTAAAAGCTTTTAAAACAAAAGAATTTAAAATCGGAACACATATGCCAGCCACAAACTTTTTACTGGAATGCTTTAATATTTGATTAAATTGTAAATTAAAATCATATTACTTTTGTTTTCTAATTAAACTCACTTTATGGAATAGTTTCCTCTGCAAAGAGACGAATTAATGGAACTTCAGAAATGTGTTCCAAGCCTTGTATATTTGCCTATCATAAAAGCAACCACAAGTGGACTGTTGGCAAAATGTTCCTCGAGTTGCAAAATACCTCAATCACAAATTATCTCCCTAGTTATCGCTATCTCTCACATCCACGCCACTGGATGGTTTACCCTTGTTGAGTACTGCAATCGCTCAACTCCTATTCCTGTTTCCTAGTTTCTACCTCATGATATACATATACATGAATATTAATCTCATATTTTTTACTGTCTCGAGAACCAAATAAAGCAATCATTCTTCAACAATAGAGTAATATATATAATATATATATTACATACTGCATAATATTTATAACAATATAATAGCTCACATCAATACAAGAGTATATTTATTTAATTGATCGAAACTAGAGTTTCGTTATATAACTGTAAAAGTGATACAATTTATAACGTATGCGAAATGTGTGCACTTCCACGTTAATGATCCCCGGATAATATCAAATAATTGCTAGTAATTATATTATGAAATGAAACGATTTCACTTGTAGTAGATAATTAATAACTTATAGCACATAAAATATCCCGTCATCAAGCAAAAAATTATGGACAAAAATGAACAATGATAATTATCTCCATTTTCAGTTTCTGTCCTCACGAACCAATCGATTGTTAAAATAGTAGGAAGAGTGAATTTAAAACTACTCGAAAAGAGAAATAATCAAATATTGCCATAGAGAGATGATGTTTCTGCTAAAGTTTTATAAACTTTACTTCAAAATTTGATAAAAGTTAGAATATCTTAAAATATGTTAAATAAAGATATCAAGAAATTTTACGATTGAATTTGAAATGCCTTTACAGAATATTTACACCAATATTCATGTGTCAAGTCTCTATTCAATTTGAGGAATTTCTGTTATGAAAACCACTACAAAACCGGCTAAAATGCTGCTGTGTCAAGGTGCAACGTTGCTGAAAAATACAAAGTGTCGAGAAATTCGAAGCGTTTCATCCCTATAAATTTAAGATGATTAATGATCATTCCATATTTTGGAGAAAACGTTTCTTCGACACTTTCAATAGCTTCAGATTACCACGTCTGCACAAATTACAAACGGGGCACCATAATACTCTCATTCACATCTTAGTGCTTATCTTATACGTAATTAATTCTCTCAAACCGTATTTGATTAAATTCATCGTGAGAATTTCACACTGCCTAATATGTATAAATATAATATAATATGTACAGCATGCGTGGAAAAAATTAACTTGATTATAAAAAATGCTACTTCTTCATACTTCCTAATACAATTTAAGAGAATCATGATAAAAAATTAAGTCTCCATGTTGTCTTAAATGAAGCAGTCCAATTTACAATGCAGTTTGTAACTATGCAATACAAAAAATTGAGTTATGTTTCTGGAAAGGAACAAAAACTGAGAAAGAAAATGACATGAATATATTATCTTCTAATTGAGTAATTTCGAAGAAAAGCAAGTTTTGCCTCGACGTTAACCAAGTATAGTATTTTTGTATGGTAATTTTCTACGTGATAATTTTCTCCATGCATGCATACATGAGTAAATTTGGTCTGCATTCAAGTTTCCAATGGACTTGGGTCTATCGTATTTTCCTGACTCGTTTTCCTTTCATTTTTCGCTCGTATTTCACCAACGTCCAATAACCATTTTATTATGGCTTTTTCTTTACGGCATATTAATTTTTTGAAACAACGTCGTTGCATTTGAAAAATGGTACTCTAAAATGAAATAACCTTGGAAATTTCAAATTTTATAAAGCATAGTTTTAAGGAGAGATGAAATTTTTTAATCAATTGTAAAAGGTGATAAGTAAATATCACATACATTTAAAATTATTTAATCTAATTATTGAATAAGCTGGTTGGTTAATTGGTAAAAGAGATAGAAGTGGTTTAAATTGATAAAATTCAAGTAGAAGCCCTGTTATCAGGAGGGACACTTATCAAGAGTTCGCTGTTCCTGAAATCACCCTCGACAAACTTTCACTATAAACTTTCGATTGGGGAGAATTGGGAGAATAAAGAAGGATAAACGATGCGAAACGACCTCTTATGTTCGAGATACGAAAACCGATGAAACCGCACTTTACAAACAGCGGACAACGAAGAGAGTCTCAAGTACTCTAAATCATGCAAATTATCCGGAATCAAGTGTCCTAGGCCGGATAAGCATTGTGTTCCGGAATCGATAGACCACGGCTTCGCGTGTTGTCAACAGAAATTCGCAACAGTCCGAAGTAAATGGTTCAGAAACAGGAATCGGTCCGTAGCAAATGGATGAATCTGTTCACGCGAGCTTTCTTCTTTCTTTCTTCCCTTATAACGTGCGAAAAAGACTGTTTTGGCAGTTGTGACAGCCTCGAAATCGAATGGCGTAAACAACAATGAAAAAGGGTAAATTGATAAATAGCTCTCCACACTGTCAATAACTGGCCCATAAATTCTATCAGGACAATCAATCTTTGAACTTGTATTAAGATTTATTAAAAATGCACATCAACTGAATAATGAGATTCGGAAAACAATTATTTTCTACATATAAGTATACACAAGATAGTGTTTAATTCTTTGCTGGTAGTCCATATATTTATCACTGACCCACATTCCAATCTTAATTGTTTCGCTTCGGAACGATTCGAATCGCTAGTTGTCGCATTCGAAGTCTTTTATCCTCTATCGATTTGTAATTTCTCTCGTCTTCTAATCTTGATAGCGGAATCTTTTCTTCGATACTCGATCTACACTGATCTCTCGGCAAGTATCTTACAAAAGGGAGATTTTCTCGAACAAGTAGAATAATTAAAAAGTTACCGCTTTTAAGAGATCAAATCTAAAACTTAAAGAAAAGATGTATTGAAGAAAACGTTCTGTGGTATAAACGAATTCTGTTAAAATAATATGAAAATTTAACTCAAACAGAGGAAGTTTCACGTCATATAACTTACATTATTTACTTTCAAACATCAAACTTTCTCTACTCGAATCCTACTTTAAGAAGTCTATCCTATGCAGCTTGCATGTCAGAATAATATAAAAAGCAAAAATGTCGATATATCCGACAATGAACTTTATAAAAAAAACAAACAACCGAGATCCTTAAAAGTGCTCGGGGTTCACGCTTGCAATTAGGGGAAAACGAGTGAATCGCTTGATAAACTCGAGAGAAACATCGTGCTTTCAACAGACCGACATTAAAAATGATAATAATAGTGTTAAATGACTATAACTGCATTAACGAAATAAAGGCGCATTAGGCTCTCGATAAATTACTAAAAATGTTTCTCAAAGGTCGAGTTTCATTTATTGAGTTTTATTTATCGAGTTTCTTTTGCAACAATTGAATTATGCTAAAAGAATAAAGCTAACGAAATATTGCTCAACTAGATTATAATTAAGTGCACTTTGCTGTAGATTACCTAATACATTTATGTTCTCTGCATGCTTGTATAAAATGTAGATAAGTGTGTTGTATGTTGTCACGTTCGTCAACTTTTCTGTAAAACGCACAAGTAAGTATGTTGTTTTCAAGTGTTGAAATAGTAACTAGACTATTCTATTCTATCTACCTAATTGTTATGTCCCTTTTTCACTTGTTCTTGTATATTAACTCTGTAAATGCGATGAATGCTAATTCGACTGGCCTTCTAATTAAATTCGAGTGTTGTCTGGGTACGAGTGAATCTGAAATGCGTGTTCTCCCATTGAAATAAAATGATAATAGTAACGTTAACAATGATAAGCTCAAGCTGCAAGTTGACTGAGCCTTAGGCGAGTAAATTTCGTAAGAAAGGATGAAGTGCCTTGAAGCTTGAGTTTCATAAAAAGTAGAATAGAGTAATAGCGAGATTAGTTAAGAATATGAAAGATTATTGAGGATCAAAGAGCGAAACGTGGATGATGAATTTAAGGGATATGGAAGAGCGAAAGACTAGGGGAAAGTATAAAACCAATAATAATCTTTCATCCTTAGAATCAGAGAGGTTTTACCACTTCGCAAACTAATCGCCTTTTTCTTTTTTCGGGGAACTTTGCCAATTCCTCGATTCAGGGACATATTTCAATTGCATCATGTTTATGGTGGCGAGCAGCGTTGTACTAACCGTCGTGGTACTTAATTATCACCATAGAACTGCCGATATTCACGAAATGCCGCAATGGGTAAGTATACATATTATTCAAGTTTTCTTTACAAATTTTAAGTCTCACAAATATTTCAAAAGTATCATAAAGTAATCAAATGTAATTTATAACTGTTAAAATATCTATCGTCACTTAAATTTTGTCTTTTTAAATAATGAAAAGTGAAAGCTTGCTTCTTTAAATTCAAGACTCGTTGGTTCTTTAAAAGTAGTACTTTCCCTCGTAATAGTCGACCCGAATGTCATCTGCACAATTTTAACGCTCCCCTAACTTGCCAAGCATAAAACGACAGACGTTTTTCGCACGTTCTTTAGATAAAGACGGTATTTCTACAATGGCTGCCTTGGATGCTGGGAATGGGTCGTCCCGGTAAGCCCATCACGAGGAAGACCATTCTAATGAGTAATCGGATGAAGGAACTTGAACTTCAAGAAAGAAGTAGTAAAAGCCTACTAGCGAATGTATTAGATATTGATGATGACTTTCGTCATGGTGGTCCCAATAGCGCAAATCCAACGTACATTCGGTAAGCTCAATATTACTTTAAACATTTCATAATTATTATTGTAATTAATAATTAATAGTAATTATATTTAAAACATCTAATCATATATATATATATATATATATATA
>UCOK01015669.1:0-22680 GCA_900474325.1 Synergus umbraculus
AAGGATTTTTAAGTGACTTTTACGAAATTCCAGAGATATTTAGGATATTCAAACGATTTTGTGGAATTGTATGGGATTTTAAGATATTTCGTGAAATTTTAAGGGCTTTTAAAAGCTTTGTAAGAGTTGTATGAGGTTTTAAAGAATTTGAAATATTATTCTGAAATTTTAAGGAATTTGATAAGATTTCTCAATATTTTTACGGGATATGAAAGATATAAAGAGATTTTAAATGTTACCGCAAATTTCAAGAATTTTTCTGGGAATTTTAAGAGATTTTAAAGTTTGTCATGGAATTTCTAAAGGTTTCTAGGAATTTTTAGTGATTTTCACGAATTTTAAACTGGGTTTCAGAAGATTTATGAGTTTGAAAATTTTTCTAGAATTTTTAAGGATTTCATGGAATTTGACAAGATTTCTACTACTTTTAACGGATTTTAAAGGATATAAAAGGGATTTGAATTGTTATTGTTGAATTTAAAAGAATCTCAAGAAGTTTCTGAAAATTTTAAGAGATGTTCACGAATTTTAAGCGATTTCACAGGTTTTCAAAGGTTTCTTGGAATTTTTGGAGATTTTCATGAACTTTAACAAAGATTTTAAGAGATTAAGGAAATAAATTATAATAAATTATATAATATTTAAAAAGAAGATAAATGCGCGCGCGGAGCGCGTGTTCGCTCTTGTAACTTTAAATTTACCATTTAAAATAGTAATCAAGAATACATTTACCAATTCATTTAGTAGTACCATTACTAATTCCTTTAGTACATTATACTTACATATTGAATTGGTAGACTTTTACTAATTAGTAGTAAACGAATCGGCGCTATACGAATTAGTAGAAAACTACTACCAAATAGTAGTTTTTTACTAATTCAGATTTAGAGAGTACCTAATAGTAGCTATATATATAATTATACATAGTCTACGTCGGATTGTACCGCCTCATGCTTGACCTAGCATGTATTTGATGAATTGGCTGTATCCACACGCTGTGATGAAATGCATGTCCACACATATTCGCTCGCCGAGATCTATACCCAGAGTACTAGAGCAGACGCATTCATGTCCACGTGCGACATCTGCTGCTATAGTACCTGTGACACACAGATAACTCGTTCAGCTCTTTTCAAGACTTTCCTGCAATGAATGCGTGCCTGTCACATTCCGGAAATCGCAAACGTGGAAGCAAAATCGATTTTTAATTCCTAATATCAGTTAGTTGCGCGCGACAACCTTTGAATATAACAAAAAAACTCGCGGCTTTGCTAAATCTGAGTCTCTTATATTAATTCACTAATTGCATGATGTTATGCTTTCGTCATTATTTGATCAATTCTGGATTCCATTGCATGTAGGTTACAATTCTAGTGTATTATAGATTTAAAAAGGTGTTGAAGCCTGTATAGAGAGCTTTTCTCGAATTATTCAGGGTGATAGGCTGTATAATTGAAATCAGAGTATGTTTGTAATCATCAGGATGGGACCGCAGAATCGAAAACCATTAGCACATCATTTGTAGTACCGACCGCAATGCAGGTCAAGTGTGAAGGAGCTCGATGTTGGCAATTGTTAGGATGCATGCACGTTTGATCTATACGATGCCCGTATAGTATATATATATACAACACATCCTACATTCAATATGGTTATTCCCACAGTGGCATTGTCAGAGGCACAAATGTGTTTCTGTAAATAGAATATCACCAATCAAATTATGTATTTTCGAATTACCTTTCACAGAAAGCTGATATTTAAATTTGATAAATAAGATTTTTATTTAAAAATACACTACTGGTGATCTGATAATCAAAATGAAAATACTATCTATGATGAAATATTTTTAAAAAGTCTCGAGTGAATAACACAATAAAATAAAAAAGGGTATAGATGACCAGGATGTTGTTTAGCAAAGGGAATAATAAAACAAATATAAACGAATGAAAAAGTGATTACTATCATGGACTCGTCGCATGTAATTGAACACGGGTCTGAAATCAAATGTTCGATATAACACCATCAGTGGACGGTTTGGGGTGCGATGGACGCCAATCGCGTTTGGGAATCGGGGTTGAAAGGAATAAGGGCCTTTCTAGTCGAAACAAAAGCAGAGTCGCGTCGCGAACCAATCGATCAGTCCCGATATAAAGGCTTGTCCGGAAATGCCACTAGTGGAAGGCGGCTAATTCGAGAAGCTATTTTTTAGTTCAATGTATATGTGTCAACGAACTAAATTTCATAGACGAGTAAATTGTATATATATATGATATTTGAAGCATTAGAATTTAAAACGTCTTAATAGCTTCGTTTTGTTTTTATAAACACAAACATGTTAGATTTTTCGCTTAGTATCGCTCATTGATGCACTTAATTTACACTGCCAGCGTACCTACATATATGGATATATATGTATGGTATAAAAGACGGATCTCCGTAAAGCGAATATTGGTCGTTAAGGCATATGGAACATTGATCTTGGTTTTAGGACTATAACGAAACTATGAACCACGAAACTCGACGATAATGCTTTCTGCAAACACGTAAACACCCCTCAGAATAATTTGGGAAGGTATGTAGTAGATTGTGATTATGGTTTTACTTCTGTTAATTAACTAACTTATTGTTAGTCAGATACTTACCATTTTAATAATTCAGTTTCTTAAACATTTTTTACCAAAACTAAAATGGGTATTTTTCGTGGAAACTTTGGGGACTGGTAAAGAACATGAAACTGTATATCTGGTAACTATTATTTTCTTGAAAAATGAAAAAAAAGAAAAGACACGCTATTTCTATTTTACTGACCTCGTATTTTGTTTCAATTTTTCCAAAAAAGTAATAGTCTCCAGACGTAAGTTTTTAGGCTCTTTCCCAATTCCCAAAGTTTCAGCGAAATCCATTATTTGTGGTAACAAGTTCAAAAAAAAATTAATTGTTAAATTGGTAGGTGCCCTTAATTCTCTCCTATATTATTGATGTGTTTCACATTCAATTTCAATGTATTGAAAGAATATTTTGTCATATTAGATATTTTAGAGCTTCTACTTTAACCCTCAATAAGTCACTCATGGATAACAGTAACACTACATATATATGAACACCATGGTTTGATTGCCCTTGGGGGAGTACTGACTGTAACGGTGTAGTAACCCAGAACATGATAAATTCTCCTATTTATGGGATCTGTGATTCCAGGGTGAAACGGGTCAAGGATCTTGCGGATAAACGATATTTAGAAGGTTTAAATTATTTCATGCCAAATATAAAATGCATTTAAAAAATAACCCCGCTCTCCCCTATAGCTTCAAGAGTTGCTTTAGCGAAGAAAAATATTTTATTATTTATTTAACAAGAACGAATGCGTGCATTTACGTTCTTTTTCAATATTATATAATTTATTATATTTTATTTCTCTCAGCTCTTAAAATCTATGTTAAACTTTGTGAAAAACTCTAAAAATTCCAAAAAACCTTTGAAAAAATGTCAGATCGCTTAAAATTCATGAAAATCACTTGAGATTTTCAGAAACTTTTTGAGATTCTTTTAAATTCAATTATAACAATTCAAATCCCTTTTATATCCTTTAATATATATTAAAAGTATTAGAAATAACTTCAAATCCCATGAAATTCTTTAAAATGCTCACAAAATTATTTAAATATCAGAAAAATCCCTCGAAATCACTTAAAATTATTAGAAATCTCATAAAATTCTTTAAAATTTCAGGATAATATTTCAAATTCCTTAAAACCTCATAAAACTCTTACAAAGATTTTAAAATCCCCTAAAATTTCACGAAATATCCCAAAATCCCATACAATTTTACAAAATCGTTTTAATATCCTAAAAATATTTTGAATTTCGTAACAATCACTTTAAAATCGTTAAAAATGCACATAAAAACCTTCAAAATCATTAATCTCTTCAAATCCATGTTAAAATTAGTGAAAATCTCTAAAAATTTCTAACAACCTCTGGGAATTTCTCAACTCTTAAAATCTCTTAAAATCATTAAAGATTTCATATAAAATTCCATGAAATCCTTAAAAATATTATAAAATCTTTTATAAATTAGAAATATTTTTTGAAAACCCTTGAAATTTGATGAAAACCTTCGAAAATTTTAAAAGTCATAAAAGTACCTTGAAGTCCGATTGAAATCTGATCAAAGTCGTGAAAAATTTTAAAAATTCCCAGAAACTTCTTGAAATTCCTGAAAATTCTACGATAACATTTAAAATCCCATTATCTCCCATGAAATCTTTAAAAATTTCAGAAAATTCCCATAAAATTCCTAGATTTCTAAACTCGAAAATTATTTCGAGTTTAGACTCGTGATAAAATGATTATTAACGAAACCAAATTCAAAATTCTAGTTCAATTCACGCGGAATTTACAATTCGGCAAGTATCGATTGTCGAAAATAGGCGGAATAGGCGTTACGATATTTCGACTTCGACTCAATCATCTTTTTAGAATAGATTATCTTTTTTTTTAATAATGAGTTATATATTTGAAACTCGTGTTTTCATATACATATCCCCTAAACTTCCTGTTGAATAAATTTTGAAGCTTGGCCACCGCCGATGAACTGATGGTAGTCTATGAATATAATTTTTGGCACGTCGCGTGTACTTCATCAATGTATTGGTTGAAAGTATGTCGGAGCAGTCCAGAGAAGGTCGAGTGGACGGTCAATTGGAATTTTAAATCGCGAGTCGCTGGATGTCTGTCCAAAAAGCTTCTGATGCTCTCTAAATTATTCATAGTTCCTACAGTACTGTAGAATATTTGGTAGGGAATTGGTGGAAGGGGTGATGGGGCGGGGAAGCAGTAAAGTGGGGTTACTCAGGAATATACGATCATTCTGTAACGGACACGGTTTCCTCCATGTTTTGCAATTTGCGATATCCTACACGTACAGCCGATAATAGCAATAGATAGGATGTTGCGATTCCGCGTGACGGCAAGATATCGAATATTGAAAGCATAAAGTCCGTTTTAGACGATTTTTACGGCACGTAATAAAATCACGTCAACGCAATGCGAAATCAACTACTTTTTTTACCATCAAGACTGTAACTGCGCTCTCGGGCAGGTGATTCTTTGTGACGTTGAAACATTCTATCGATCGACTCTACAATACTGTATTTCTACTGTTTCGTTAAAATATTGCATTCCATGATTTTTTGAATGGATGGCGTTACATTTTTTATCATTTTATATGGGCATCAGCAATATACTGCGAATGATTGTAGTTAAGCGCTTAATTATCGCACTTTTTGTGGAAAAATAATGAAAGGTACTGCTGCAGGAATATTTCGAGTTCAAATTTATTATGATCTGTGTTTTTGTATAAAAAGTGAAGGAAATAAATATTATGTAAAAAATGATACGGCCATATCATAAATATAAGTACATAAAGAGAGTTTTTCAATGCCTATGAAATGGTTATGCGATCATATGAATGAGATTGTACGTTTGGTTGAATTTTAAAAATTTTAGCACTCTATAGCATCGCGAAACTGTAGCTTTCATACCTAAAACGTTTAATTTATGGAATTTATCTGTAAATGATAATCCAGGATAAATGATCTTGAAAAATGAAGTAGGTTAATTTAAACTCGCGTAATATGAACACATACTCGATCTTTTGTGTTTCGCACAAAATGTATAGAAAACTTCACCGAAAAAAATATTTTCTTCGTTTAAGTGGATTCCTCTTATATTCTGTTGCAAGTTTTCCTCTATACAATATGGTATATATATATATGCCCAAAAAGTTTCTTCGCTTAAGAGGAAAATTCCTTTTATGAAATCCTCTCAAAAACGAGTATATTCCTATCTATGAATTAGATTATTTTCCTCTACTTTTAATCGGATTCCTCCTTATTTGAGAGGAATAATTTCTATATATATATATATATTTCATAAAAGGATTTCATAAAAGGAATTTTCCTCTTAAACGAAGAAACTTTTTGGGCTTAAAACTAAATTTAAGCCCAAAAACTGACATAAATTATAACAAAGACTAGACTTTTTGGCTTCATTTAAGAATTTTTTTTTGTGTACTATTTTTGTGCTTCAATTCAATATAGGTACAAGAAATTATACTGCTGTGTGCGAAAAGCATTGTTCACGAATTGAATGGTTATTTCGCTTTAATGTATGATAATCTTCTCTCTAAATCTGAATTACTAATAATTATTAGTAAATCAATTATTTGTAACTATAATTATTTAGTAATATTATTCTATGCATAAAGTTTGTTTTTCCTGCAACCTGCAATGATAAATGCGAGGATAAATGCGCATGGAAAATATATTAATCTGTCTGACTGATACTGGTTTAATCTACTTATTTAGAGCCCACTTAACCGTTTCACGCTGACCTCTACTACTTCGGGTCTGACTTGTGCCTGACAAAATTTGTGCTTAACTACTTGAAATCAATATTAGAATAGAATAGCTATTAGACGCCGTATATTATATTCATAATATCCGCGTCTTTTCGACGTTTATTTACCAGATTGATGCGAAATCTTTTCTACTCTGTATGATCAGGTAAACATCAGTCAAAGAGATATATATATGTATGTTTAGTAACCTTTACACAAATTCAGTAAACAAAACTTTTATTATAAGACAGGGTCCAAAAATACAGTTTAGGAATGATTACTGTATTTTTGGACTCTGTCTTATAATAAAAGTTTTGTTTACTGAATTTGTGTAAAGGTTACTAAACCGCTAACTTCCATTTTTCTCCGTGTAGGATTGAGATTCATTTAAAGTCAGATAATTGAATGAAATAAATTTTTTACTTCAATTAACAAAACATTTGTTTAAAGTTAATAAATAAAGAATATTCACTTTCTTGATTGAAATATATAATTTGTTTGATATAATGTCAATATATGTTTAATTTAAATAAAAAATTTGTTTAATTTGAAACAAATAATATTTGAGGTATATATTTTTATTTTAAACAAAAAATATAATGTGAATAAACTTTTAGAGATGTGAAAAAATAACAGTGTCAAAAACTTGTTTCAATTCAAATACACCTGATTCGTAACAATTTGTGATCAGCCTCCGTGGCGTAGTGGGGGTATAGTGTCGAGTTTTAATTCCGCTCTTCCCGCGCGTCTTGCGTTCGAGTCCTGGTCGCCGCGAATTTCGCAATATCGAAGAAACCAATTTTTCATTAGTATAGAGTATGTATTAGAGAAATGAAACTATAATATAGATCGATTTCATTTTTTCTCTTTTTTTTTTTTTGGAAAAAAATTATTCATTTATTTTTTTTTTCAACTGTCAAACAAGAAATTTATTTGGATCAAACAAACATATGATTGACCTCATATCAAAGTGATAATTTGTTTGATTCAAACAAATTTTGTTTGATTTAAACAAACTTTTTTCTGAGTGTAAGATATACACTAATCCACATAATGTCACCGTTTATTCCGGAGAATTAAAATATTTTGCAAATAGTGATGACTCATTGAAGCGATTATCGCTTAATCTCCTCGAAAATGATGATAGAGTAGCCATTCCCTTTTTATGACAAAATGAATGTGGATTGGTGATGAGAGTGCAAGTAATACGTGGAGAAATTGTTAGAGTGGAATAGTGGGTGAACACGATCGGTACTGCCGGCAGGATCGTAATTCAGCAAGAATGGCCGCTGCGCCATCAAACGCGACGATACCACGCAGAGTGTGTGCGCGTTCGCACGATCGTCTGTGTGCCTGTCATTAATGTATCACCACGTAGCCGTGTACGTAGGTCCGAGTCATGGCAGTACATCGAGACAAACACTAGTTCAGTGCACGGTAAACACATGGGGGTTGTGGCGTGACGCTCTGCATGGTTATATGTGTCGTCGCTATACATATATGTATATATATATACATATATATATATATATATGTAATGAATAGGACATAAATCTCTGGAGGCCCTGTCTGGTGGCCGCAAAAGCCCTGGCATGGTTCTCGCCAGCTTCAGTACTCGGTACCACCCACTTTTCCAAATCTCCTGACCTATCGCCGAATCCGCCGCTCACCCACTTTACCTGCTATGTTTCCTCTTCTCTCTGTATGCAGTTTCGTTTAGCTGAAAGTGTCACTAGATCTCGTTGCGAGCAACCCTTTGTCGCAAAACAATCGCGTCCGGTTTTCATAAAATGGAGAAAAAACATCCAGCTTCCGCATCCAGTTTTCTCTAGGTCAGAATAAAAATCTGGTTTCTTTTATTATATTGAAGATTCAGTTTTATAACAGAGTAGTTTTAAGCAAAAATTTAGGCTCGTTACCCTTTTCTATATACTTTTAAAAACGCATTTTGCGGAAAACAAAAGATTTGATTACTTCAAGAATCTACTTTCTACTTTCTTTCACTTGCATTATCCATACACTGAGAAAAACGTTTGTTTAAAGTCAGATAATTGAACGAAATAAATTTTTTACTTCAATTAACGAAACATTTATTTAAATTTAATAAATGAAGAATATTCACTTTCTTGATTGAAATATATAATTTGTTTGGTATAATGTCAATATATGTTTAATTTAAATAAAAAATTTGTTTAATTTGAAACAAATAATATGTGAAGTATAAATTATTATTTTAAACAAAAAATATAATGTGAATAAACTTTAGAGATGTGAAAAAAAACAGTGTCAAAGACTTGTTTGCATTCAAATACACCCGATTCGTAACAATTTGTGTTCAGTCTCTGTGGCGTAGTGGGTAGAGTGCCGAGTTTTAATTCCGCTCTTACTGTGCGCGTCTTGTGTTCGAGTCCTGGTAGAAAATATCCAAGAAACCAATTTTTCTTTAAATTGTAGTCCAAGCGTCTCGTGATATCCAAATTTTTTAAAGTTTTAAAAATTAAATTTTTAAAAATGTAGGCTTGTAGAGAATAATAAAATGGAACTTTTTTCTATGTGAGGTTTTTTTGTCCAATGCATATTTTTAATACTAAAAATGAAAAAGGGAAAAAAAATTTTCTCCAAATTCAATTATGTTTTAAAACCTAAATCGTGAAGTCTCAGCCAAATATTATTGAATCTGTTTGAAATTTTGTATATACACACAGTATACCCTAACGATGCCTAAAAAATCAAAAAAATAATTAAAGCTGCCTATTGTTTAGTAATAATTAAATTCAAATTTATACTGGTCGATAAGCAGGTTTTCTTAGTTTCGGCGAAGAAAAGTATCGAGGGAACTTCAGAGTTGAAAGAACTTCCAGTGAGACATTTGTTCCTTATTATTCAAGGAAGATTTTTGGAAATTTTTAGATGGATTCATTAAAAATTAACGGAAATATCCATTATGTAAGAAAATACGCAACGCCGTCTACAATACACTGTGAGCTTCTCGCCGTTTGTTCTGTATACTCTTGTCGGTACTCGTCTATAAGGATGCGACGTGCGCTTTGTTACATAATGGATATTTCGAGTTTTAATTCCGCTCTTCCCGCGCGTCTTGCGTTCGAGTCCTGGTCGCCGCAAATTTCGCAATATCGAAGAAACCAATTTTTCATTAGTTATAGAGTATGTATTAGATAAATGAAACTCTAATATAGATCGATTTCATTTTTTCTCTTTTTTTTTTTTGAAAAAAATTATTCATTTATTGTTTTTTTCAACTGTCAAACAAGAAACTTATTTAATTTAAACAAAAAATTTATTTCAATGAAACAAAATTTTTTTCAATTGAAATAAATAAAAACAAATAAAAAATTTATTTGGATCAAACAAACATATGATTGATCCCATATCAAAGTGATAATTTGTTTGATTTAAACAAACTTTTTTCTGAGTGCACGACTTTCAATTTTATTTTTTTGAAACTAATATTACCAAGGTGAATCTTTCTGAAGAAAGTATAATCTTTAAGAAAAAGGTATAAGAAAACGTCTCGAATAGCTCTTGTTAGACGCTAATCAGCAGCACTTTGTGAACAAATGTTGATGAAAAATTCTCCTAGGAATATTGGTGTATGTACGTCTGCCACCACTCTCCGAGCTGAACAATATCTTTTCTTGGCGACGATGTAGAAAATCGAAAAGTCGGAAAGGACGAGGGAAAGAAAGCAGGCTGAACGAGTGATAAAAAGGAGACGTTCGTTCCCCATTCAACCATGGCTTAACAATCTATCCTTTCAGTACGACAGCGCCATTCCTCTCTCATTTTTCCCACGAAAGCCACCCCAACATCTTGGCGTCCTAGCCGTTCGAACCCTCTGTATTCGTTCCTCCTTATCTATTTTCTTTCTCACACTTCCCCTCGTAATCCGTCAATCCAGAAGAGTTAGGCGTGAGAGGAATATAGACTTGACCCGGCGTGTTATCACCGACTAACAAAATTCATCGCGATCTGCGCGCAATATAAGGGGTTTATTTATATTCGAATTTTTTTTACAACTCACAGTCCGCGCTATAATGTGCGGCCAATGGATTTTTTTCGCGAGACGAGTCTGAAAATCCAAAACAATTGCGCAAGCGTCACAGAAAAAAAAAGTTTTAAATTAAGCCCGAAAGGACTAGTTTATCAACATTTTAAGCCAGTTTGTTTCACTTTAAGCCAGTTTTTAGGCTTAAATTTAGCTTTAAGCTCAAACACTGGCTTAAAATGAAACAAACTGGCTTAAAATGTAACACAAACTAGTCCTTTCGGGTATGATTAAAACTTTTTTTTTTCTGTGGTGTTGCGTGACATTTAAGAGAGGGGAGTTTATTGCCCTTTGAGAGGGCCTCTGTTTTGGATTTGTTTCCATTTGAGAGTGTCGAGTGAAATGAAGGTATCTCTACTATCTCGCTTTCAGGGCGAACGGAGATGAAATCAAATATTATGTCATAGTTTAGGGAATAATCAGTGGCGGATTTACATAAGGGCACATGGGGCACGTGCCCAGGGGCTCCCACAAAATGAATATCCTCAAAAAATGCAATTACTATCAGAATGTGGAAATTACACTGTGATAAGTTTAAAATATATGCAATAAATATTGTGTAATTTGTAATTTTAATTTCTTTACAAGGGGACCCCCACACTATTAGTGCCCAGGGCCCCGCTAAACTTAAACATTTCAGGGGCTGTGTTTTTTAGCAGTTTTTAATTAATCTCTCTTGCACTACACTTTTTTTAGTATACAAGTATTTACTTTAGACTCTTAGGTACCTATAAAAAGTAAAGAAAAAAAAGAATGTTGTAAAATTGTTAATAAATAATTAGTTATAAACAATTAAATTTGAAAAAAAACTATCTTTTTTCGAATAAATTCGGCTGTGCTTAAACTACACTTTCGAAAATTGTGAAAATTTTTTTCACATAGAACTAAAACATATATTTTTCGTAGAATTTTCGGCAGGCTAGTTTTTTTGAAAAAAATTTTGGAATAAGTTGAAACCTATTAATTCTTTTCAAGCGATTCAAGCTATGGAACAATTTTTTCTAATGAAAAATTGAATTATGTATTGTTTTAAACTGAATTGGGAAATTAATTCTATTATAAAAAAAAATTGGAAAAAATACAATTAATGCATTCCCTCGCAGATATTATTTCAGCAGCGAAAAGTAGCTATTTGCTCGAGACTTTCAGCACTCAGCTTCTGCTATTCAACGCATCTTATCGTATGCATATCATATAAAGCTACAAATTAAGCCCTTGCGGTGACAGTTATTCACGCAGGGTTGAGAAAACACTGAAAAGGATTATTATCATGTTTCTCCATCTGTCTACATGAGTTATCCTTTTTCGTGTACCAACTTTCATTCACATATTAGCACCTTATATTCACTCTCCTCATTTGCCTGCTTTTGTATGCCGCACACCCTTTTGTAGCATAAATCGCTTTAGATTTTTACACTTGTACAATCGCTTTCCATTCTACTTCCTTGAATTCTATTAATGGACTATTATTTCACATTTATTTTATATATTAATATATATATATATACTGCAAGTTGCAACCGACGCCATTATTACTCGTCCTGGCCAACCACATTCTCCGTTTCATTTTCTGCTTCAGAACTGAAATCGATTTTCAATTATATAAAAAAGTAGACGTTTCTAATTTCAGCGACGAGCCGGTGACCCGTCAGCGGCGTGAAATTACGTCCATTAAGCCAAATAACGATCAATATAGGAGCGACCTCTGCCAGGTTGTTTTTTCTCTCAAAGGTTATTTTCTTTTAGACTGAAATTTTTCAAATTATACGATTTCAGAAAAAAAAGCTTTAGTAAGAGATTGTTACTACGTAATATAATTGAATTGTTACGTTTTATGTATATGTTTCTGAAATAAATTATTGAAATTGTATGCAGGATTTACAAATTGGATTTATACTTCGAATAATATGCTATATATAGATAAAACATAATAGGTATATAATACATACAATATCCGAGTTCGAAATCAATTTTAGTCTTTCTTCAATTATTATAAAATCGATATGGACTTGAGGTGGTGGAGTCCGGAGGTAAAACTTAATTCACATCAGGAGAATTTATTGCTTTGTGTGCAAACCATACATACGGAAACAACTCTCTACGAAAAGGAAACTGTATATTACGAGATGAAATTGATTCAGTCATCATAGGTAACTTATCGAGAATTCTTCCACGTAATACAGAAATAATGAGTTATAATATTACATAATCAGATTTTGTCTTCATTTCAGTTACCAAAAATTCCTTCTAATAAATCAATTTTAAATTTATAAAACAATGCTGCCACTCTTCATCACTATACTGTTGCAAATACACTCAGAAAAAAGTTTGTTTAAATCAAACAAATTATCACTTTGATATGGGGTCAATCATATGTTTGTTTGATTCAAATAAATTTTTTATTTGTTTTTATTTATTTCAATTGAAAACAATCTTGTTTCATTTAAATAAATTTTTTGTTTAAATTAAATAAATTTCTTGTTTGACAGTTGAAAAAAAAAAATAAATGAATAATTTTTTTCCAAAAAAAAAAGAGAAAAAATGAAATCGATCTATATTATAGTTTCATTTATCTAATACGTACTCTATAATTTAAAGAAAAATTGGTTTCTTCGATATTTTCTACCAGGACTCGAACACAAGACGCGCAGTAAGAGCGGAATTAAAACTCGGCACTCTAACCACTACGCCACGTAGGCTGATCAAAATTTGTTACGAATCGAGTGTATTTGAATGCAAACAAGTCTTTGACACTGTTATTTTTTCACATCTCTAAAAGTTTATTCACATTATATTTTTTGTTTGAATAAAACAAATACTTTGTTTAAAATAATAATTTATACTTCACATATTTGTTTCAAGTTAAACAAATTTTTTATTTAAATTAAACATATATTGACATTATATCAAACAAATTATACATTTCAATCGAGAAAGTGAATATTCTTCATTTATTAACTTTAAATAAATGTTTTGTTAATTGAAGTAAACAATTTATTTCGTTCAATTATCTGACTTTAAACAAACTTTTTTCTGAGTGTATCATTCGTCTTACATTTTTTACAATAGTTTCTAGATTATATGTGCGTCATCCTTGAGTTGAATCTATAAATATTGATTATAATTTTTATAGAGCATCAGTTTTACGAATCTTCATTGTTTGAAGAATAAAAACTGATATAAATAAGCTTTCAACGGGCAGGTAACCTTAAAGGGGTTACTCATACCCCATAATTATACTTTTGTAATTCAAAATAATTGCTACACAATTAACTATTTAAATATTTCAATTTTACTTATATTATTTGATTTTGTGCAAAAACTCTGGGAGTGATAAGAAATACCCTCGTCCTTCATTCTTCATAGACCTCGAGAACAATATCTCACTGTTAACGGGAATGGTCTCATTACTGACGGTTTATCCTCTTCTTAATTCCACGCTCGGATATGATAATCGACTGAATCGGAGATGAGCCGGGAAACCCAGTTTAAATAGACGGGAAACGGAAAGGAAGAAGAAGAGCAATACGAAGCGAGACAGTCCGAAAAGACAAAGAGGCTTTATTATAATACTTGGACCGTAGAAATTGAGAACAGAGAGGACCAAGTAGAGGAGCTTTCAGGATCGTAGATTGCAGGAAGAGAGGGCGAGAATCTCGAAAAGCCTGCGATTTATTATGATTCCACGTGAACTTTGTGGCGTCGAACCTTTTCTTCCGCTCCGTTTTTTGCCTGATGTCACCACTACAAAGATTCCTCTATGAGGAAGCAAAAACAGTTTTTTTCATAATTATTTCACTGCAGTATTAAAGTCAAAGTTTTTTCCTTATTAGGAGGAAATCATAAAACTCTTAAAAAGTCGACGAAAGAGTAATTTCAGAGGAGAAAGGGGGATAGTAGTAGTAATCGTAGTAGTAGTAGTAATAATAATAGTAGTAGTGGTAGTAGTAGTAGTAGTAGTAGTAGTAGTAGTAGTAGTAGTAGTAGTAGCAGCAGTAGTAGTAGTAGGGGTTGGGCGGTGAAGAGGTGAAGGGAAGAATGGAAGCAGAACCGCGAGACTCCGAACTATAGTTTCATAGGAGGATGAGAGGCAAGACAAGGAAGGCCAAGAGTTATGCATTATGATTCGCTGTTCACCCCCGCCCATCTAATAATATCACTTGTTGCATGAGCCACCAACGCCACGCAAAACTATTGCCCAATCCTCGCGAGAAAGTACTGGAAGACGCAGTCGCCTCCATAACGTTATCATACTCTTCTTGTCGTCGTAATTTCTCTATTTACTAACCGGAACATACCAAAAAGGGTTGGTTTTGCATTTTCTGCCTCAACGAACATTACATAAATCTTTGTTGTTTTTTTACTCGGCCAAGTCTATCTTTTTTTTTTAAATTATGTTCAGCTTATCTCTAGCATTATTCGTGGATTATATCCTATAATTACACTCTCCATAAATATAAAGTTTAATATAATTAATTTTTTTATTCTAACATATGAATCACATTCTTTAAATGTAACATAAAAAGTAATCCCCATTGAAAATTGCAATACATATTCCAACACTCCTAATCTATAATTCTTCCAATAAAATTCCTTTTTTTTTTTTTGCTGATATACTTTTTTTTCTATTGTGAAAAGAAAGAAATCCAATTATCCGAAGGTATTTTTTAATGAATGAAAAAACCCTGTTTTGTCATCTGAAAGTTAATATAATACGATAAAATCTCTATATATATATAAAATGATATGATTTAAATCAGATACGACCTAATGATGGAGTAAATATGCCTCAATATAATATAATGAATGAAAATTCGGATTTTTTGTTCCCTTTCTTTCCAATTAGCTCTATGCTCATATATACGAATAAACGAATAAAGGGTGAGAAGCAAAGAGCTGGATTGTAGAGAGTACTTTAACGCTCAGGGTACTTTAACGAGATTTTCCCCTTTTCGCTCTCTTTATCGATTCTCACGGGGGTTTTATATACCTTTTGGTGCTCTCTACGCTGTTCGCTTTCGTTTCTCGCTTCTTTATATTTCAATTCTTTCAATCTTTCCATTGCTAATCTATTTTTCAACTCTTTTCCGTTCAAATCTTCTCTTTAAGTGTCATTTTTTCCTTCCAATATATATATATATATGTATGTAAAAGCTTTATTGCCGCTGTTAACTTTTCATTTTCGCATTCAAAGCTCTGTTTTTTGTAAAATATATTGTTCTTTAATATTATAAATTTAACATTATTTATTAAATTTATTCCGAATAAATAAGTATATTTTTATTCTCTAGAATATGATGGTGTTTTTCAGAAAAAAAAGTACTTGATTCCTCTGACCCTCTCCGTTAGTATTATTTTTCCCGGTTTCTTGACCATATCTCCCTCTTTTGATGGACGTCAATTTTTATTCACGGTAGAGATGAGTTTTTCTCCTCTATTTTTATCGCCATATATCAACAAAAAAATCGATTTCTGCTCACCGTTGCTTGCAAACCGTCATGTGTAAAGCATGAACTGGACCAGTTTTCGATTCGTTTTGATACTCGATATTTTTGCCACTTTTATACACGTTCGCTAAGTTTATCAATATTTCGTTATGTCCAATTTTCTTTTCTTCACGTTAGAACAGTTTTTCATTTTAAATTTTGCCTCTAAACAATAATAAATTTTTTTTTATGTTCGCCTGAAATTTACTTAATTTTATAGACGAATCGTTATTTAAAGATCTTCCAAATTTGATAGACAGTCGATCATGAAAAGTCGGATATGCACGTGAAAAGAATCTGAGATTGAATCGTGAAAGTCGTGCTAAGAATTTCGTGATTTAGCGATGGCTGCCTGCAATGTATTTCCGTTATACTTTTTTACTAGTATTATAGGGATTTCTTAAAATCGAATTCTCGGTTGCAGCAGCAAGACTTTTCCTAGTTTAATAAAAGCAGCTACAAGGAGCAAAAAATCGCATCATATCCTATATATAGTGAAATTTACATAATTCTTATCCCTAAGAGGAAACTTTTCTCAAAGATTTCAAATCTTTTTTCAATCTTTTCTCCCTTCTCTAATAAAAATTCCGATTATTCGTTTCGTCTGAACGCTCGCATTCGGGAATCGCTCTAGTCTTATAGAGTATTCCTGGACCAAAGCTCGAAGGATAATACGAACGTAATTACAGAGCAAGACAAGTATACACTAACAAAATGGTTTAGCTGTCCCAGTTAGATGTACCGCTGAATTTCGTAACACAGCTATATTGTTTTGAAGTTACAAAATTTAGCGATACGTCTAGCTGGGACCCTGGGACAGCTAAATCATTTTTTCAGTTTATAATTAGAATTATTTTGCAAGAAATACGAACAAAGCGTAAAAAGACTAAATAAGGAAGTATATTTATACCTATATCTTATTGCCAATAAATATACCTTATGTTTTCTATATTATAAAAAGATCTCGCCGCCGACACCACCGCTGTGTCAGGAATCCGTGGTTAGGTTAGGTAACCTTAGGTTACGATAGGATAGGTTTTGCGCAAAACCATGAGAGTGAGAGAGATGGTTATATTAGTGTCTCTCTTACTCTCATGGTTTTAGGCAAAAACGCAACGCATTCCGGATCCATGGGATGCCACTCTCAAAAAGACCCCTCCCCTAGACCACCGCCGCCGCAGGTCAGGTTAGATTAAGAAAGGTTTAGGGTTAGGTTAGGTAGGAATCCAACTTCTCATGGGGTCAAGTGACCCCCTCGATCACGTGACCTCGATCACGAGAAGACCCCTTCTAAAGGTGCAGTCTCATATCGGCAGAAAACGTCGGCGTAAAGCAGAAACTCATGAGAGTGACAGAGATGACAGATCAGTGTGTCTCTTTCACTCTCATGAGTTTCTGCTTTACGCCGACGTTTTCTGCCGACATGGGACTGCACCTTAGAGACCCTCCTAGGCCGCCGCAGCCGCAGCCGCAGCCGCAGGTTAGGTTAGGTAAGGTTTAGAGTTAGGTTAGGTAAGAATCCATCTTCTCATGGGGTCACGTGACCACCTCAATCACGTCATCTTAAATATGCAGATATGTATATTAAAATATAAAATATACTTTCAATGAAGTTGGCAAAAAATCAATAAAAAATAAATAATTCTATGTTTTATTTAATTAATATTTTTATTACTTAATTACATAAATGATTGATTAAAACATATAATTAAAAAAAAATACAGAATTCTATGGGGGGTCGAACATTAGTCGAAATAGGGGGTAGGCGCGAGAAAAGCGCAGGGGGACGGAACTCCCCTTTTTTTAACAATAATTTTATCAAATTTAAATAGTGATGAAAAGATATTTCTTATTATGCAATTTCTGTGTGTATTATTTAATTCTTGAAGAAGAAGAAAAGAGAGAATTCGAGATTGTGGTGCTGGTTGACGGTAAAGCAACGTTGCACGACTAAGTGTCAGGCGCTGTCAGATAGTTACGCTTCTTTTTCTTTCGCATATTTCCTCCCACTCCCATTTTTGTTTGTATTTCGCGGTGATCGCAGACCGGAAACGGATGTCCGCGCCATGAAAAATGGCCGCCGTCGCGCTTCCGGTGGTGCGAGCTACATCCCCATTTATTCCCATTCCCTTCTACTCTTCTAACCCTTCACCATGATTTCCTTTGCAACCGATCTAAAGCACCATCCACCATATCCGGACCACCTATAGTATATACTATACCTGCTGCTGCTGCTGTTGTTCCTGTAATGCTGTTTTGCTGCTACTGCTGGAGCCACTGGAACACCCCTTCCTTTTGCGGCCAATTCTAGCCTTCATATAACATGAGATATAATATATCCGACCAGAAATTGTCCCATTTAGCCTTTAGTGTTGACGAGGCCTTAGTCGCGATTTCTATTTTAAGAAAAAATATTTTAATACAGGGTGTCCTACCACCTATACAACTACCGGTAATATGTGATAGAGCACAAAAAAAAAAAAAGAAAAAATTCCTCTGGCAAATTTTGATCTGGGCCTTAATTTGGGAACAGTAAAGCTTCAAAGTTGGGCATAATGAACCAATCAGGAGCGAGATTTAGCAACCAATTGTGTCTCACCAATAGGCACCACTGATCTCTATAATAACTGGATAGCGCATGGAACAGAACTCTGTGACTTATGGAACGCCATTTTGTTTTGGAAAGTTGTGCACTTGGGGAAACTTCGTGCTTGTTTCGGCAACATTCGGTTCGATATTCGGTTCTTCGCGCTAAAAATTTAAATTACATTGATTCTCGCATATCCAACCGAATGTTGCCGAACCCGAATGTTATCGAGCCGAATGTTGCCGAAACAAGCACGAAGTTTCCCGAAGTGCACAAATTTCCAAAACAAAATGGCGTTCAATTAGTCACGACACTTTTACACGGTATCCGCTATCCAGTTATTATATAGATCAGTGACAGGCACACTATCTAAACACTGGAAACACAAACAAATAGTTGCTAAATCTCGCTCCTGATTGGTTCATTATGTCCAACTTTGAAGCTTTACTGTGCCGAAATTAAGGCCCAGATCAAAATTTGCCACAGGACTTTTCTGTTTCTTTTTTTGTGCTCTATCGCATATTGCCTGTAGTTGTATAGGTAATGGGAAAATCGATATAATTATAAATGTTTAGTTTGTCAAGGAAAAATTGAAAATATGTTTCAATTATAAATATATAAATCAGTCTAAAATTTGATTGGAGAACTAGTAGAACTGCTTTTAAAATCGAAAAGCAATTGCTGGATAATTACAAGTTGATACAGCTTGTCAAGTCTCCTTGCTTCCAATATTTATAGAGCTCATATTGTTGAGAGTTTGGAAGGAGCCCTTCTTGGTGTTAGTGAAGGGTTTCAGGTTAATCTAAAATGCAGCGATAATGAGGGCTGGTTAAACAGCCACGCTGAGAAATCATCCAACGATGAAAATGCCGCGCGTTTAATTCTCTTTGCAGTGTGTATAGGCACCTAAAAGAACGACTCAAAAGTTCTCCTCACATCCTTTTTTATATCAAAAGTAGACTTTACATACAATTCACACTGAATAAGCTGAGTTGCATATATAATTCAACATTTTAATTACTGATATATATATTAATTTTTTATTTTTCTTTCTATTTGATGTTGTCAAATATATGAAGTTTAGGAACAATAATATTATATAATTCATTAACTTGTTTTATATTTGTGACTCCTGTGTAAAGGATTGAAACTTTTTAATCTCATTTTTTTTAAAAAGTAACAATGATCGTTTTTTCCTGGTGACCCTTCAATTGATTTAAACGCGAGTATAACAAAAAGTTCCATCAAGTTTAAGGACTTTTCCATTTGCTTTCCAGCTTTCTCTTTTTTGCTAGAATAGTTTCTCTCTCTATCTCTCTCTTCACCGCATACTCCTTTCTCCAGTTTCAGGAAAGTTTCAAGAATGCGCTGAACCGACCTTGCCTTGTCGAACTTGGACCTTGGGAATGGATCCGACCTCTCTGCTGGTCCTCCTGATCGGTAAGTTTATCCATTTCTAAAAAATCTCAAAGTTTTTGGTACTGCAAGTTTCTTGATTCAGAAAGTTTCAAGTCTATTGTAAATATATGTATAATATATGTATATAGGAATGTTTTGCACATTTTTTACGACCAATCTCTAAAAATTGAAACCTCTTTAATTAAGTTAATCATGACTCAGTTGTCTGAAATTAAGTGTTTAAAGGTTTAGATAATATTTATTATAGGTAGGACACGAGTCGCACCTCGATCGCTGCCAATTCTCTATTGTCGTTGGCAACTGTCCATTTTCTGCGCATCCTGCAGGAATAACCTCTTGCCCGGACACGTTCGCTCCACACGATTTTGGAAGAATTCATTTGATGAGTGGGACGAGCACTGCAGCCGAATTTTCTAAAGAATTTTCCGGATAGTGGTGTACGTCAAATGAAGTTTGCACGACACGATCTCGAAAGGTCTTTTACGTGTGTTGTCTTACTCGATCGAAAGCACGAGCAGAAAAGTCCACTAGCCTGATATATATATAGGTATAAGTACAATGTCTTATAGACTTCGCTCCCAACGCCATAAAGTTCGATAAGTATTTTCCGAGTCAGTGATCTACTACTCTGAGAATGTAGCCGACTTTACTTCCCTCCATTCTTCCTTGGAAAACTTTGAAATCTAGGATGTGTCTATTTCTTGAATTAATTTTGTAAATGGACAATGGTCAAGCCCATCAAAGAGAATGACAGCTGTTCAGCCGAAGGCGGCTGCTGTTGCATGGGTTAATGCCAAGTAGAATTCAAGCCATTTATTTTTTCCTGAAAATAATACCGCACTCCTATTCGTCGCACGGACGTCTGTATCCGCACTCTTCCTAGCTCTCTATCCCTCAAATCCATTGCCTCGTCCATTGCTGTATTCGGGGCGGTTGCATCGGCGGTAAAAAAAAAAAGTACGTTTAGTTTGGCAGTGGGTGGTGGTGGTTGGTGCTGGGCATCGAACTCGGGACATCGGATGACGAGTAATCGATCACGAGCTAGTACTCTGCCAACACTTCGTGGCGAAGAGCTCAGCGTTCCTCAACCAATCTTGGCAACACTTTCAAATCTCCAAGTGGTCATCCTTTTTCCCTTAAAAGTCAACCTCCATCCATATATAGAGCAAAAGTTGAAACAAGATTGAAAAAAATTTGAAAGAAACTTTTCATAAAGTTGAAACAAAGTTGCAATCGAGTTTCTATACTATCGAGCTTCTACTATTGAGCTCTGGACTCCATCGAGGATAAGTTTTTGCATTTGTGATACAATTTGTGGATTGTGAAACAAAGTTGAGAACCTCTGATGGGAGATATCTGCGGACGCGTTCGTAATGCTTTCGTGAAAAATACAGACAGAAACCCCCGTGCCTCTCCCTCTTTTCCCCCTGAACGTCCCTGTATCGATTTCTGGCCGATGGAGTATCGCGATACCTCCCCTACTACTCCCCAACCACCACCCACTTTGAACCCAACCAGCATCCAACTCTCTGAATCCCTCTTTCTCTGTGTCCCTATCACACGGTCCTCTGTACCATGCGCGTATATACGTTATAAGCATCATGTCCGGTGGACGAGCTGAAGGTATAAACAATGTATGTGTAGGTATAGGTATCTAGTACCTACGACATGTACATACCTACACGTCGAAGAGACAAAGATTTTTCCCGACGGTGACTCCTATACTATTTGTTAGTATTATGTACCCTTGTTTCCGAGATACCCCTCTCTGTCCCGGTGTCGTCGTAGCGACTTTACTTTTTTTTTCTTTTCTTGGAGAGTCAATGAAGTCGATTAACTTTGGGATTCGATGAAACTCCTCTCCCCAATCCTAATATATACCTATAGTGCACATTAGGGTGGTCCTTATTTTTTTTGATTTTCGATTCTTGGTCTCACCCCCCTATTTTGTTATAATGACCAAAAAAATGATCTCCACGAAATTTTAGCGAAATCGGTTAATATTAACATGTGCACTGAGAAACCCGCGTTTGTATTTATTATTAAAAAGCGTACTAGATTTTACTATCTGAACTTTGCAATAAGGGGCAAAAAGCAAATTTTAATAATATTTACTAACCTCAATAGTAACACGTAGATGTTTACAGAATTATAAAGTATTTTAGAATAAGAACTAAAACTATTGCAGAATTTGTAAACTAAATAGTAAAATGATGCGCAGAGACCATGCGCATCGAATCACAAAAAGTAAAAGCTTTGAAGGGACCTAACTTCAGACTATAGTCTGAAGTAGGTCCCTTCATGTATAGCCTATATGTATTAATATTCTAGCCTACACATATTTTATAATATTTTATATCAAACATTAGAAATTACAATTATATACACGGAAAAAATTAGTTGTCGAAAATTTCCTTGACTGTTATCGACTTTAGAATACGTCCAAAGCTTTAAAATATTTCATAACCTTTTTCTAAAATCTGAAATACATTTCGCGAAGAAATCCTAAAATAGTTGTCGAATTTTTCATTGACTTGGTCACGATGTTGAGAGTCAATGAAAATTTCGACAACTATTTTAGGATTCTTCGCGAAATGTATTTCAGATTTTAGAAAAAGGTTATGAAATATTTTAAAGCTTTTGACGTATTCTAAAGTCGATAACAGTCAAGGAAATTTTCGACAACTAATTTTTTCCGTCTATATACATATTAAGCTGAAAC
>UCOK01015669.1:22700-35777 GCA_900474325.1 Synergus umbraculus
TATATATACGGCGGTTTTCATATTCACTCTCATCGCGAATAGCTCTTGACATTCTCAATCATGTATACGCGTATATATTGGTATTAAAACGAAAAGGAAAGAAAATCCTGCACCCTAGTACAAATATCATACTTTTTATATTAAACCTATACATTATATATCTACAAGAAAAGTCGGATTGAAAAGTATTCAAAAGTATTAAGAAATTTTGTACTTTTAATGCGAGGTTGTCGCAAAGCGGCATTCAATTGTATTCAGTACAATTGAATTAAGATCGAAGTCTCGCATTAACTCGCATTGAACGTAGAATTTATCACTTATGTATTTAGCCACATAAAACATGGTGTACCCTGTATACGAACTATCGCATTAAAAAGTATTGGCTTCCGGTCCAATGCGAAGTTGTCGAAAAGCGGACTTCAATACAAAATCTCCTGAATGCGAAGCAATGCTTTTCAATCTGACCTTTTTTGCAGGGTCACGAAATCATTAATCCTTCTTTAATATTATACGCTGATGCATTTGGTTTTAAATTTAAAACATATACACATACATATTATTTTCGTGCAGGAATCATGTGACATAGCATACAACAACTGTACATGAGAAATGTTCATGCAGATATGCACATTGCACATCGAAAAAAAAAGTTTCTTCGTTTAAGAGGATTCCTCTTATTCTAAAGCAAGTTTTCCTCTACAATATGGTATATAAAGTTTTCCTCTTAATTTTAAAGGATTTTTCTCTGCTAAAAAGGAATCCTCTCAAATAAAGAGGAATCCTCTTAAAATAAAAGGTTCCTTTAAACTGTTTTTTTATTTGTCTAAGTTATATTTTAGGGTTTCTAAAATCAATAATGCATTTTTAACTTACAATTTTTATTTTATTGAAAACGATTTTTTAATTTTACAATTTAAAACGTAGCGACACCATTAAACTAGTACTTCGTGGTGCAATTACTAATTTCAGTGGTTGGTGCGAAAGAAAGTCCTTCTGCGCGAGACATTCCCAGTCTTCTGTTTTTTGTAATTCAAATGAATAATAATGATTACTGAAACCTATTGTTTTTAGTACTTTTACTTTCGAAAGACTCAATGTAAGAACCTAGACCCAATTGTGATAAAAACGTTGCTAGCTTCGATTCCATCCTGGCACTTTTGGGCAACACGATACAACTGACACGACTGAAACGACCGAGAACGCGACGCGAATAGGTTAGGTTATTACGCCTCACTGACGTCACTGAGGGCGCTGATTTCGCATGCGCAAATCCTGTTCTAAGAGTAGATCCTCTCAGTATTAGAGGATTATTCTCAGTCTGATAGAAAATTGCAAAAGTAGTCATTCTGTCACCTCTATTCTTAAAATTAGAGGAAAATAATATAAGCCGTAGAGGAATATGCTCATTTTTATAGGAAAATATGAGAGGATTCTATAAAAGGAATTTTCCTCTTAAACGAAGAAACTTTTTTTTTCGGTGCACGCACATCGCACATCCAACGTCACAGGAGACGCGTGGTGAAATTAATAGGCTAATGCTACCGCGATGGCAGCTCAAAAACTTTTTTCATAATAACGAGAGTTTCGAACATGCAAAATTACGAAAACATAGAGAGCTGCTTTTGCATCACGGAAGGATGGGCATTTCATATTTTAATCACGATGTTTTAAAAACCGCACTTTATACACGGATTTAAGTCATTTAGTCATTCTATACTTTTATTTAGAAAATATTATGCATCTGGTATCCATCAGAGACATTTAATCCATAAAGATAATAAATGCCTCTGTTAAAGTAAAAATATAGTAATAAACAAATAATCTGAGCAGAAGATAATTAATTTTAATAGAATCGATTTTTGCTGTTGTGGGGCTGTGTGTATATCGATATGATATCGTTATATTTGATAAGAATCTCGACGAAAGCAACTCGAGAGCAAAACTTTTGCTACCCTGACTATATATATATTTGCAATTAAATGTCATTTGCAATGGCAGGCGCAAGCGGTTGTCGATGGTTGGAGGTTTCAGAGGGGTCGAGAAAGAGGTGGAAGACTAGGAAGGGGCATTAAATTGCAAAATAGTTTCGCGGTAAATAACGAGCGGAAAGTTTCCCCTCGAGAGAAGTACGCGGCAATCATTGCTGTCGGGAGAACTCGTCGTTATCCTCGTCGTTCTTTGACGTATCATTGCAGACTGTATATGGTCTGTCCCAAAAATTTCGGTATAATAAATTACCAAAGCCGGCCAAAGAATAATTACCTGAATTTTTGGGACAGACCATATGTATATATACAACTCCAATATATACATATTAGAGAGAGAAAGAGATAGATATATAGATAGCTACTTATAGATATAGATGATAGATTAATTGATTCGAAATTTATTGATCGGAAATGAATCTGAGATGTGAAAAAGAATATACAGAAATATATAAAAGTAATATGAGAAATACATTATAAAAATTGTAAATATATGTATATAGGTACCAAGACGATAAGAAAATTTCAACTCTTATCGTCTTTTGAAAATATCCACAGCAACGTCGATATCTCGATGCGCAGTTGTCAATTATATGAAAAGCCGGATTACTATATATTTTCAACACCCCATCAAATAGCTTCACGCTCTTTATTACCTTCAGCTCCAAGCATATAGATAGCAAAATATCAAGGTACAGGATCAGAAGGGATGTAAGTGTAACTTAGATGAGGGAAAGAATTAAAGGATCAATTTTCCACGATCAATAACCTTGTATGCGCACAATCCTAGTGAAAGTATAAGGGACGCACGAATTTTTCGTATAATATTTCATTTTTCACTTGATTATTGTAAAACGATCATAGAAATTTAAAGAATCAACTCGAAAACCCAGATTGTTTTTAAATAGGGATATCCATTAGCCGATACAATTACATAAATATATACACTTCGGAAACAAAGTTGAAAATACAGCAAAGAAGATATCTTTTTTTGGTAGAAATTAAAATCGAGTGCGCCAAACCCCTATAGTGAAAGTAGAGAAAAATACTGCAAATTAAAAAAGTTTTCTACATAGAGCCACTCATCTCTTCGACTGGCACACTGCACAAGGCCACAAGCGAATGAAGCAGCTAAGTTCTTCGACGCCAATGGGTTCCCACTTTAATAAATATTTTATAATAAATAGATTTCCTTGTCATGAAGTATTATAAATTCCGACCAAGGGTCCGCATACTATATACTGAAATAGAAAACCTCAAAACGATTACAGAAAATGAAGAGTTGAGTGCTAAATGACTGACCAACTGCATTGCTGGTCAATCTTTTTCCAATACGAATTGACGTTCCAATACAGAAATAATGAAGCCGCTTCGACCACATCGCAATTCAACCTATCGATCGTACTAAACGAAAAAATATGTATCGTACTTGGCAATTTTGGTTAAAGCGGATATATAGCTTATTCTGCCTCTTTGATAAAATTCTTTAAACTTTGAAATTATACAATGTTGAATGACGTAAAAATAATCACCTCAATTTAAAGAAAAAATTAGAAAGTTATTGTTTGAAAAGATTGCAGAATGAATTACCGTATCCCGAATAAAATATAAATAGAAGTGAATTTATATATATAAATATATATAATGAAAAAAAAATAATAAATGGCCAAAATAATCTGATGCTTATAACACGTTTCAAGGTCTCAGCCATTAAGTTCTGCCGCAAACTCGATTGCAACCGGGAAATGCGATTCGAGTCGTTAGTAATTGTATTACAGCCCACTTGCCGGAACCACCCCCGAACAACCATCCCGAGAACCACCCACTCGCTCTCTTTCCCTCCGTCTGCATTTCTGATTGAATTCCGTTCTTCCTGCTCTTCCGGTCGACCTCACTACGTCGAGGAATAACCGCTTATTTCAGAAAACGTCTTCTCCATGAGTGGAAATGAAACTTTCAACTCACACAATGCCCAAAAGCAGAACGATAAGCTAGAAAGGAACTTATTTTAGCTTTATTTTAACTTATTTTCGCATTTTTAATTGCGATAATATATTTATTTCAACATACGAATAATGCACAGTTTTACCCTCGCATGGTTTTCAGATTTCAAAGTTTTTAAAACAGATTTTTATTACAGACAAATCAGAGACTTTATTTTCAATTTACTTTCCTTTCTTTGCTGTTAATTCTGTTTTTAGTCAATCATTTAAACTTTTAATTTGCAATATAATTCTTTAATATCTTCTGCATAAATCATATATGCAATTGAATAGTAAAAAATTGATCAAGAACCAGAAAAGTTGCATTCCACACTCAGAAAAAAAACTTCTTTTAAATCAAAACTTTTATTTTAACCCGTGTAGAAATTCCCAAACCTGGCCCAGACCGGTGATGGAACGCGGAACATGACCGGGCCCAGACCTGGCCCAATCGGGGTCAGACTTTGCCCGATTTATCCAGATCTGGGCCCGGTCCATCACCGGTTTGAAATCACCCGATCTGAGCCCGACTGGGGCCACAGTAAAATTTCTACAAGGGAATAACTGAAATTTAAAATTTCTTTATATTAAAGAAAACTTTCTTTCTTTTAAAATAATTTTGTTTGATTTAAACGAAGTTTCTTTGATTCAAACAAAATTATTTTGAATTATTTTAATATAAAGAAACTGTTTGTTTAATTAAAAAAAAAATTTGTTTAAATCAAAGAAATGTTTCTTTGACCGTATATCAATACTATGATTTCTTTGATTCAAATAAATTTTCTTTGATTCGAAGAAACTGTTTTCTGGGTGCACTCTAATATTTTTTATTTTTTCCTATTACATAAAATGGAACTCGAAACTCAAAATATATAGCGTGATCGAAAATGGAAGTCACAGAACTCAGCTCGGATTAGCTTCTTATATCACAATATTATTACGACCCCTCGGAGATATTTATATAAGCCTTATACCAAACTGCTGGAAATCTTGCTAGATCCAGAAAAATAATATGGAATTGAGGAACTGTAAATATTGCACGAAATCTCTCAATTACAATATTAATTTCAGGCATTGAACGTACAGGTACATATTGTATATAATACATATTATACAGATTCACACTAAATTATAGACACGCCATGGCAGAAAATCTGTTGATTTTCAAGTATCAATATTATATTAATAAGAAAAAAATGCCGATATTTTGAACCATGCAGATCCCTCTAATATAAGACCGATATTTTTTCAAAAGATCCTTAATAAATTCCTAGCTGATGCATTTTTCCAATAGTTAATCTGCCAAACAGCTCCAATTTCATGAAAATTCCGCTTCCATTATTCTCTCCGACGCGCGTATAATTTTTCCTCTCTACGCTGCTTTTTGATTAGCGTCATTAGTGCCATTTTGTTCCGTTTTGTCAAAACACACGCGCTCTTTGAAGCATGCATATGTCGAGAGGGGATATTGAAACTAGCTCATCAATATGTTCCTTTTTATCTTCGCGCCCTCGCCTCACCCCGTCTCGCCATGCGGTTTTCGATGCGAAATCAATGCAAAGTCATATTGTCTCTCTTGCAGTGAAAGAATAATAGAAAGGTTCTGGACAAAGAGATGGTGGAGAAAAAGAAGAAGAGAGAAATAGGAAAAGAGGAATAAAAAAAGAGACAGAGTAGGTGAATGCAGAGAAGAGGAGTCACATCAGGATAGCGTAAAAATGCATCGCTGGACGATTTTACGCTTCGAATCCAAATATACTAAATCCCTCGCGTATTCTGTATGCGTATACAGTGCATCTAGCCGATACTAGAGATATACACGACTGAACGAAACCCCCAGAGTTCTTTGCGAAAGCTCATATGGAAAACTAACTGCTCCAGTGGAGCAACATTTTTAACTCGCCGCCATCACGCCGTTGCTTGTTTCTATATGTTCTATCTCTAAATCGCTCGATGTATCTCCGATACGTCATCCAGACCACTCACCATATCCCATAATAACATACACAGCCTTATGCATAATTGAAATTTTTCAACTACACTGAGAAACCCGCGTTTGTATTTATTGTTAAAAAGCACACTAGATTTTACTATCTGAACTTTGCAATAAGGGGCAAAAAGCAAATTTTAATAATATTTACTAACCTCAATAGTAACACGTAGATGTTTACAGAATTATAAAGTATTTTAGAATAAGAACTAAAACTATTGCAGAATTTGTAAACTAAATAGTAAAATGATGCGCAGAGACCATGCGCATCGAATCACAAAAAATAAAAGCTTTGAAGGGACCTAACTTCAGACTATAGTCTGAAGTAGGTCCCTTCATGTATAGCCTATATGTATTAATATTCTAGCCTACACATATTTTATAATATTTTATATCAAACATTAGAAATTACAATTATATACACGGAAAAAATTAGTTGTCGAAAATTTCCTTGACTGTTATCGACTTTAGAATATGTCCAAAGCTTTAAAATATTTCATAACCTTTTTCTAAAATCTGAAATACATTTCGCGAAGAATCCTAAAATAGTTGTCGAAATTTTCATTGACTCTCAACATCGTGACCAAGTCAATGAAAATTTCGACAACTATTTTAGGATTCTTCGCGAAATGTATTTCAGATTTTAGAAAAAGGTTATGAAATATTTTAAAGCTTTTGACGTATTCTAAAGTCGATAACAGTCAAGGAAATTTTCGACAACTAATTTTTTCCGTCTATATACATATTAAGCTGAAACAGAAAAATCGAGTTAGAAGAAATAAAAGCTGGTGGGAATCGAACACGGATCTCCGGATTAGCAGTCAGACGATGTTCAATTTACCTATAAGAACATAATAAGATTGGCAATAAAAACGTCCATATGACTGTCTAAATCCGTTGTTTGAAAATCGGCACACATCGGATACGCTTGGCTGCGCTCGGTCCAAGATTTGACGTTTTCTATTAAATCAGTTAGTAATTTCTTCTACATATTTAGTATATTATATTACTTAAAATACTTATTACTTCTATTCTTTTTGTAGAATGTATTAATTTCTCTAATAATTTTTCCTAAACCGGATTTTACTACAGAAAATAGTAAACTTTGGTATTACTAAATAGGAAATCTTCTTATAAAAATAGTATAACTTATTATTTTTGTATTAAAATGTCGAAATTTAAGGTTTTTGCCCCGACTTGCTATCCATATTAGTAATTTTTCTAACATAGAGTTTCTCAGTGTACTAATTTTTTTCATTGTAAGAAAGTTATAAAATATCATAATTATAAAGGTTTCTTGATATATTTTATTTTTATTTTTAGTTAAAAATTACGTTTGTTTTAGAATTCAAATGATTATTGTATGTACATTAAGGGCATGTATTACTTACCCGATCCCTACCTTACCGACATTTTTTTCTCTGTAACGCTACGTCTACATTTATTGAGATACCACATTGAAAATTTCTATATTTGAAGCAAAAGCCTTAAGGTATGTTTGTCTGGTCCTAAATATTGACATTTAAAAAAAATTTAAGACCAGACAAACATACATTAGCATATTTTCTTTAATTTTATAAATTTTCAATTTGATATCTTTATAAATGTAGACGTAGCGTTACAGAGAAAAAAATGTCGGTAAGGTAAGGATCGGGTAAGTAATGCATGCCCTTAAGGTAGTCCTTATTTTTTTGATTCTTCTTGGTCTCACCCCTCGATTTTGTTATAATGACCAAAAAAATGATCTCCACCAAATTTTAGCGAAATCGGTTAATATTAAAATGTGGCTCAAAGCACTCAAAGTTTCTTATGCAATTAACACGGGGAAAAGTACCGTTCAACTTTAAATGCAGGTATTTTTTTATATTTCACCGGAATTCTTTGGCTCTGTGCAATTATCATCTCTAGACTATGTTAAAAAACACATCTAAACGAAAAAATTTTTTTTGCAAAATTTACAAAATGGAAATTGTAATTTTGGTTAAATTAGGGATCAAAATAAAATTGCACGAAGCCAAAGAATTTCGATGAAATATTAAAAAATACCTGCATTTGAAGTTGGACAGTACTTTTCCCCGTGTTAATTGCATAAGAAACTTTGAGTGCTTTGAGCCACATGTTAATATTAATCGATTTCGCTAAAATTTAGTGGAGATCATTTTTTTGGTCATTATAACAAAATAGAGGGGTGAGACCAAGAAGAATCGAAAATGGAAAAAATAAAGACCACCCTAATGTGCCTATATATATATATTCTCCCTTTTCCTCTCTCAACCTTTTAACCCAGCCTATCCTTCCACATCGCGCTTATATATACTATATCTCACTTTTTCAATCTCATAATAATTCTCCCTTTCGACACAGCTAGCCCTTACTCTATATATATGTATATCACTTCCCTTCTCTCTTATTCTATTCCTATTTTACTTTTATCTATCCTTATAAACCACTTACATATATTCAATCTTTTTCTCTGTCTCTTCTATACTCTAATACCTTAAATTCTCCCTATCAACAGTATAAATTTTTCCTATCCTTAACTTCATCTTTCACACATTTCCCAAAGCCGTAATTTTTTTATCACAGCATTTTCTATAATATAAAATCCAGATTTTTAGTCATATAAAAAAAATGGTGGCTTATGGAAACAAAGTCCTCCTAGCGGATTTTATCCCTTTCCGGGAATGTCGTCGTCCTTTTCGAGAATGAATGCATGGCACTCCAGTGCACGGAGCCGGCATGAGGCGAGGGTATAGTAAAAATCTGCAATGTGTGCCTAATGCCTATGCCGTTGGTCCTGAGGTTGGTCCATTGTAAAACAAAATACAAAGGAAAGGAACGAATATGCGAGTGCATGACTATATGGTGACAGGAGAGTACAAGAAAATCAAAGAGAAAGAGAAATAGAGAGAAACTGAGAGGGAGTGGGGGAGATGACGGGTAGTGTCGCGTGTCTGTTCACACACACTTGGCTTTTGCAAATTCGCGCCCTCTCTGTTCGCTTCAACACTTCAGATATGGCGTGGAGTGTCTGAGAGTTACAACCCAGTAGTGAACACATCTTATGTTCAAGTTTAAACACCGCATGTAATATGAATTCATATATGTATTAAAATTATGTACACGCAGAAAAAAAATCTGTTGAATTTACAGAAAAATCCGTAGAATCTACCGATTTAATCGGTTGGAATAGGGACAGCAGATTATTTCTGTAGATTCAACAGAAAATTTTTGTTAGCCAAATCTTTTGAATTTACAGATTTTATCCGTAGAATTTACAGATTTTATTCATATAGAATTTACAGATTTTATCTGTAGAATTTACAGATTTTATCCGTAGAATTTACAGTTTCTGCGCATCCAATGGCACGTTGGTAATGCGAACAGATGGAAATCTGTAAAATCTACGGATTTTTTTTTGTTAAATTTATAATGATTAGAATCAACGGATCTTATAAGCTGTAAATACATCAGATTTTTTTTGCTACATTAGCAGATAACTCTAACAGAAACCTTTCCGTAAATTTTACGGATAGAGTTGTAAGATTAACAGATTTTATCAGTTATAGTAACAGATTTTATCTGTTAAAATAGCAGAAATTTCCAGCAGATCGTGAATCTGTAACTTTAACAGATTCATTTTTCTGCGTGTAGTTTCATTTGAAGGTGATGTCTTTGGTAAAATAATATGTGTCGTTTTTCGAGTAGGTATAGATTGTTTGAGTCATAAACTATTTGATGGAGTTTGATCGATTACTATCAGTTAAAATTATAATGGCTTCAACACACGGAATCAGATATCGATCAAAATTTGATTGGGTTCGCTTGAAATACACCCATTGCTTTTCAGTTAAACGGTCAACCAATGTCGCGGACACTATTATACATATAACTACTGTGATTTATGCATTTCGCAAATTTTTAAAAATCTAAGTATATATACTTAGATTTTTAAAAATTTGTATCTAATATTCTGTAGTATTTAATTCAAAAAACGTTGAAAAATAATATATATATCCAAAATTTTAAAATAATATATTCTAATATATTCATTTATTTATTTTCATTTGATTCAAGTAACTTAAGGCCATGTAAGACTTACCCGATCCCTACCTTACCGACATTTTTTTGTCTGCAACGCTACGTCTACATTTATTGAGATATCAAATTGAAAATTTCTAAAATGAAAGAAAATGTGCTAAGGTATCTTTATCTGGTCTTAAATTTTTGTAAAAATAAAAAAATAATTTTAAAAAAAATTTTGTTTACAAATGTCAATATTGAAGACCAGATAAATGTATCTTAGTGCTTTAGCTTCAATTTCAGAAATTTTCAATTTGATATCTCAATAAATGTAGACGTAGCGTTGCAGAGAAAAAAATGTCGGTAAGGTAGGAATCGGGTAAGTCTTACATGGCCTTAACAAATTTTATTTCATTAATTTTTAAGGATCTATTTGGTACATGTAGTTTTCTAGCTATAAAGGGGCGATAAAACTTCAAGTTGTTTAATTTTTCATACGTTGTCCCGGTTACGCCATTTTCACCGTTAAAATAACAATTCTAATAGGATAAAGTTTGTTGCAGGTAAATTTAATGCCAGATCCAAGTATATATTAAAGTAACACTTAATTTTTCCTGTGGCTCTCATAAACCTTTTACAGTAACATCTAACCATGTTTACTTTATTGCACTTTTTTTTACCGCTTTTGCTGTAAAATTTACCTCATGAATCGTATAAAATAGTAATTTTGTTTAAAATTGCGATTAGCGCCAATCACTATGTATATATGCATATCGTTATGAGAAAATTTTAAATTTTACTTTCATTACTATATAAAAACCCAGTATAGAAAATATAAGTATCAGTATCGCGTGTGCTGATTTTTCCTAGTAAAAAAATATCATGTCACATCTACTCTCGTAAGGAAAAATGACCAGAGTAGATGAGGGAGCAAGGATTTGGGGTGAGGTGACATGTTGTCCTGGTGAGTGGGAAGAGGGGAATTGGCAGAAGGGAGGTGCCTTTAAGTTCGCCTTTACGACGTCGACGAACGCGACTAAAGCTTTGAAAAGAGAAGCCCCGTCTACACGAAAGCCCGTGACATTTTCCTTGGGAAATCTAATTTCCCGGTCTCGAGTGTGACGGTAGGGTATGAAGGGCGTGGGGGGCGGGGGGAAGAGAGAATAAAAAAAAAGAGTGTCCTGCGGCAGTACGATGGGTTTTGATAATGTAAACTGTAAATATTTAAGCAGCAAATCCCATCGTGGATCTTACATATATCTTCCATCAGGAAAATAAGAATTAATAAATAATTATTCCAAGAGAGCTGTGGAGTCATTCTTTTCTTCTATTCTATAATTCAAAGTCAGACAATTTATATCGTACAGCTTGTGACAAATATATGACTATACCTTACAGCACGGAGGAGAAAATGGATATTTAAATTTAACAATTTACAATTAAACATCGAAGATATTGAATTTAAATATTTATTTTTCTCAGTATTGGAATATAACGTTAATAACGCATTGCATTGGAGCCAAGTTCTAATTTAAAAATTCGATTTCTTCATTTTACTCAATAAATATTAAGGGTATGTATTACTTACCCGATCCCTACCTTACCGACATTTTTTCTCTGTAACGCTACGTCTACATTTATAAAGATATCAAATGGAAAATTTATAAAATTAAAAAAAATATGCTAATGTATGTTTGTCTGGTCTTAAATTTTTGTAAAAATAAAAAAATTTGTTTTTTAAAAATGTCAATATCTAGGACCAGACAAACGAAATATATAAATTTTCAATGTGGTATCTCAATAAATGTAGACGTAGTGTTACAGAGAAAAAAATGTCGGTAAAATAGGGATCGGGTAAGTAATACATGCCCTTCAATTTGTAATTTTTTCCCTCTGTAGAATTAATCAATGTTTAACTATAATTATGCGTACAGAGTGAGAAAATATCTAATTCAAATATTATTTAAGTAAAATGAAAATATTAAATTTTTAAAGTCAGATTTTGAATTCTACGTTTTATACAAAAAATATCGAAATTAAATATTTTTTCGCTCTGTACGCAGTTTTATATTTGAAAAAAGATCAATGCTACAGAGCGAAAAAATATTTATCTATAAATTTCGTTGAGTAAAATGAAGAATTGAATTTTGAGTTTTACACTTGGGTCCAACGCCCTTAATCCCTATACCCTTATACCCCTACCTCGGAAAATACTTCAGTCACCTTTTTGATTTAAGGCATTCGCATTTACTTCAACAATATAATTTCTAAATATAAAGCTGCTACATATTAGTTAATGTCTCAACGTTAATAACGTTTGTGATTGAAATCAGTTTGCACTGCTCTCTGCTCCAGGCACATATATCAACAGAGAAATCTTGGGAGTATACGTCCGAAAGAAGAATACGGTCTATTTTGTGCTGCAATTTCGTGCCAGGGAAACTAAGCCACGATAAAGCGCCGAAAAGGAATCCTCGCCCCAGGCGCTGCGGAGCCGAGTCTCCAGCGCGGTAATTGTAATGTATTAATTACGATAATGGACCTTCTGTATCATATGCTCTGTATACTCTTTCGACCATTTGCGTCGCGACGTCTGCTGTCTCCCAGCACGATATAGACGCCACTCAACTCCTCAGTTTCTTCACGGTGTCAATATTAGCAGACGCCTCAAATAAAAAATTTCAATAATTCCGCGCACTGAGAAAAATGGATTGTAATCGGTAATTAAAAAGTATGTTACTAGGTATAATCTTGGACTATTAACTATGGGACAGCAATCTAGATTATTAAAACCATATAATCTCTAGATGTTAAAAAAAAAGATATTATCAGATAATATTTTAGATTACTCTCTAAATTTCTTGGAGTGAGATCCCACTCCAATGGAGTGAATTCTCACTCCAACTTCTAGCCAGAAGTGAGCTTCTCCCTTTGGAGTGAAGCGTAACATCCAGTTAGAGTGGCGAATGACTCTATGAATTGGAGTGACTGGTCACTCCAATTGGTTTGACTGGTCACTCCAAAGGAACTGGATAACGAGTCCATTGGAGTGAGCGTGTCTATCCAGTTTGGAGTGAGCTGCGTGACACCTATGGAT
>UCOK01015676.1:0-23675 GCA_900474325.1 Synergus umbraculus
GATTTTCAATAATTTTAAAGAATTTAACGATATTTGGTAAAACTTTAAATAATTTTAAGGGATTTACGATATTTTATGGGAATTTCATGGGTTTTTCAAGGATTTAACTAGATTTCGTGGAATTTACTTGTATCTTTAGATTTAAAGGGATTTCAAGAGATTTTATGGAATTTTTAGTAATTGAAAATGATTTGACGATATTTTGTCTACTTTTAAGTAATTTTACTAAATTTCATTGGATTTTCGGGTATTTTAAAGGATCTCATAAGCTTTTATAGGACTGAAAATAATTTTAAGGAATTTTGCGATATTTTTGGGGTTTTAAGTAATTTTAAAAACTTTTACCATATTTTATGCAATATTAACTAATTTCAAGGACTTTAAAGAGTTTAAAGAGATCTTACGATTCGGCAGAATGTTAAAAGAATTTGAATGAATTTTATAAAACTTATCGAGAATCCTGAAATTAAACAAGGACTCATAAGTTTTTGTACTTCAAAAATTAATAATTCTGAGTTATTTTGCATACTTTAAAATCCTCTAAAAACATTTCAGAATCCTTTGATTCAAAATTATCTAAAATCCTCAGAATAACAATATTCATTATTCTAATTTGTAATTTCCAAGAAGGAAGATATTAACAACAAAAATGCAGAAATCCTTGGCCTTTTCTATCATTCGACACTTTGTTTCTCTTTATTTATTATTTATTATCTTATGGCTTTTCCATTAAGCACTTAATCGACATATAATCGAATAAAATAAAACTGGAAATGGAGAAAGGAAGAGGGAAGACATAAACTAATAATAAACATAAACTAGTTTGACGTCACTGATCATGACATTTCATTGCCAGTCTGATGCTCCACGGACTCACGATTTTATTTATGATTATTTACAAATACAGTAGCCTCAATAAAGTAATTGATGAGACACATTTTTATCCCATTACGTGTTAAGAATAAATATATATATATATGTATATATTATATACAGATATATCCAAAACAATTATCTGAGACCAAAAAGCGACATTTTAACGACGCTTACACAAGAATTTGATCTTTCTTTTAATCGTTAACGATAAATGTTAAGAGTGAAATGTAAACAATTACTTGCAGGAATTTAGATGAGGTAAATCATAAAAACGCGAATGCATGGAATGTGCGATTTATGCGCAGCGTGTCTGTCCTAGAGGAATATAAGAAGAAAAGAATTCTTTTACTAGGCGACCTCGACGATCAGATTGAATCGTTGCAGAATCCCAATAATCCTTGCACTTTCTGATATTAACTTCATATAATTCAAAATATGAAATGTTTACTCTTGGGCGTAGCTATTAAATGCAAATATCCAATTAACGAAGTCATAAATCACTGTGTGTAATTGAAACACATTGAAATTCATATTTCCGAGGGAATTTCATTAATTAATTAATTAATTAGATGAGCGTCTGATCATTACTTGCTTTTTTTGGATCAGAAATCAATTAGATAAAATTATTTATGTATTCAAAGAAGACAAAAATAGATCTTTGTTCGAAATTAACACATATTGCAATTACGTCTAATAATAATGATGAATATCCCAATAATCAATAAAAATAAGAGATTTCAGCGATAAAATGATAATGTTTTGCATTTAACGATTCGAAACCTTTTACTATTAACATCATTGTCGTTGCCATAAGTATTACCGCGACATCATTTCCGATCCCATTATCATCGACCTGCAGGGCCAACGACACACGACCCACGTTCACTTGTATTACATAACAGTCACTCTGTTCCACTCTATTGTATTATATGCTAATAATAAATAACAACTTATAAAATAACGTATAATATTCTTCTAATATCTTTATAAAATTATTATATCGTATATTATTGACCAATTAATGACTCTTCTCCTTTTCTTTCAACAACTAACGAGTTCTTTTAAGAGCAGTGCTTAACGATCCATGTTTTTTGTGAAATCATAAAATATATTTACGTGTTACATTCGGGTCGCACGCAAATCAGAGATTATTTTACAATCGAGAGAAACTTGCGTACTTGTCCTCCTCTTTTTTGCCCATTTTTCATTCGATGACTTCAAAAAGTCAGATAATGAGTATTCAGAATTGGAATCAGATTTTTAGGTCATCTAGCAAACAATTAGAAAGTATAGAGCTTATAATTGGAATAAAAATAGCTGCATCGACCGATCGCGGTGGCGATCAAAAATTAATCTTAAAAAATATGTCTTGAAGTTATTGGGTTGAAGTTCAATGGAATTTTAAAGTGTTTAACTAGATTTCATGGGATTTTTAATTCCATGAAATTCTCTCAGCATGCAAGAAATCTCGCAAAATCCCTGAAAATTTCTTGAAATTCCTTGCAATATTTTACAATTCCACATAATATTTTTAAATCCCCTGATATTTCAGAAAATTCAATGTGATTTCTTAAAATTCCTTGTGCATCATGAAAATTGCTAATAATGTCACATTAAATTATAAAAATCCCTAAATATACCTTAAAAATCTTTCAAATCCCATGAAATCTCTGAAAAATGGAAGAAAATAATTTAGATCTTTAAACAAATTTGAAAGCTTTTGAAATCTTTCAATAATGCTTAAATTCTTTTCAATTCTTTCAAAATCCTTTAAAATCTTCTTAAATCCCATGAAATTCCTTGATATGCATAAAAATTGCTAAGAATGTCCCATTAGATTGTAAAAATTTCCATAAATGCCTTATAAAAATCCTTCAAATCCCAAAAAATCTCGAAAAAATGGAAGAAAACACTAGAAATCTTTAAACAAACTTGAAAGCTCCTAAAATCTCTCGATTCTTTTAAATTCTTTTGAATTCGTTTAAAACCCTCTAAAATCTCTTGAAAACAATATAAAATCTCCAAATCGACACCAAATTTCCCATACTAAAAAACATTTTCTCCAAAAAATATCACATAATAAAGGGGATGCTTCATCTCTAAAAGAAGACCTTCAAAACTCGAAATAGGATCCTTCCTTTCGAATTCTAAAATCCCTTAAAATTCCTAAAGAAGTTAATCAAAAATTTCATGGGATTTTAAGTAATTTTACGACATTTTATTGGATTTTCAGATATTTTAAGTGATTTAATGAGATTTCATGGGATTTTGAATAATGTGAAGGAATTTCGTGGGATTTTTAATAATTTTAAAGAATTTGACGATATTTTGTAAAACTTTAAATAATTTTAAGGGATTTTAAGAGATTTCTTAGAATTTAAAGGAATTTTAAAGAAATTTTAAATGATTGCAAAATATTTTAAATGATTTCAAGGAATTTTGCAGGATTTCAAGGATTTTTTTCTAAATTAGAATTTCCAGAAATGTTTAGGAATCTGAGATTTCATGTGGTTTTAAGTAATTTTAAGGGATTTAATAATTTTTTATTAGACATTAAGTAATTTTAAGAACTTTAAGAGCTTTCAAGGGATTTCAGGAGATTTCAAGATATTTCAAAAGATTGTGGTGAACTTCGTGAAATTTGGAAATATTTTAAGACATTTACAGAAGATTTTAAAGAATCTTAGATAATTTAAAAAAATTTTAAGGAATTTCGTTTAAATTAGAATCAATGTCTTGAAACTTAAAATCATTTGAAATGTCTTGAGTCCCTTAAAAGTCCTGAAAATGACTTAATATTCCTTAAAATATCGCAAAATTCCTTAAAATTTATGAAAATTCCCAATAAATTTGGTAAAATCCCTTGAAATTCTTCAAAATTACTATAAATCTCGTAAAATAATCTTTTATAAAGTTTATTGTTAAACTTAAAAAATGTTTGTTGTTGATATTTATATTCTAATAAATCTTTTTAAAAAATCGTCAAACTAGACGTCTGAAACTTCAACCAAATCTTGAAGTTTGGAAGTTGCATTGAAATGCAAAAATAGAGGGTGTTTGTATCTTTTTCTCTCCTGACACACAAATTTTATTGATTCGCTTATTCTTCTTACCCCGTAGAGGTCATTGACCCGAAATTTGACAAAAGTACGTTGGATAAAAGGGGCGCTGCGTATTTACCGAGCGTATTTACGTTTTTAGGCCGAGCATTGATTAAGTTTAATATCGGCCCCCACGGGCGACAATCTGAATGAACTACCGTGCGTGTGACACGAGGAAGTGGCACCATACTCTGAAACGATTGACAGTACAGTCAACAGTCAACAGAACACGAACCACTTTCAGTGATAAATGCCACTTGCTTTCGTCAAAAAAGGTAGAGATACTTTCAATTCAATAATTTATTTCTTCATCTGATATTTCATCTCGTTTTTTTCAATGATTCAGTCGTTCTAGATTTTTGCAATTTTGTGCATTTCACTATATGACAATGTCACCAGGGTCTAAAATGATTGAAAATTTCTGAGTATATAAATGTACTTTCTTTTATTCCAGCGCAGATATAAATAATATAAAATATAAAATAATATTATATAATTCCGAATATAAAGTATAATATTTCAATATCTTTATGATTTGTTGAATAAAATCATTTAAAGAAATTTTTTGAAATTAAATTTGAATAAATTAAGATAAGAAATTGTATCTAAATAAAAAAATTTTTTTAAAAGTAATGTATCATATAATAATAATTATGTAAATATTATATAAATATAAATATAAAATATTATATAACAATTAATGCAAATATACCTCTGATGTATTCAGTATTAAACCCTGAAAGTAATTCCGATAATGTTTTATAATAATATTTATATATTATAAGGAGATTTTATTTTTAAATAAATACTTATAATATATTATAATTATAATTATAATACAGACACATTCACAAAAATACGACGAAAATGACGAAAAACCTCTTTTTTAATTTTGTCGATAAAGAAACATTAATTTGAAAACTACAGCTTTTGAAATTCCTTAAAAATCGATGCAAATATTTGAAATTCCCTATAATATCTTCAATTCCTTTAAAATACCTAGATATGTAGGAAAAACTATTGTTTTATTTTGAAATTATATCAAATCTCTAAAAATTTCTTCAAATCACATAAAATCCCATAAAAATTTCATAAAATATTTTTAAATTGCTTGAAATCATTTAAAATATTTGATATTTCGTGAAAATTATCAATGATGCTGGAACTCTTCTAATTCTTCTGAATTCCTTTAAAATCCCTTAAAATCCCTTGAAATCTTTTTAAATTCCATGGAATTCTCTCAACACCCAAAAAATCTCGAAATCTCGTGAAATTCCTAAAAATTTCTTGAAGTATTTTACAATTCCCCATAATATTTTTAAATCCCTTCATATGTTGGGAAAACCAATCTGATTTCTTGAAATTCTTTAAAAATCGATAGAAATATTTGAAACCCCATCAAATCCCTAAATATTTCTTAAAATGAGAAGAAATCCTGTACAATTTCTTAACATCATTTAAAATGTCCTGAAATCATATGAAATTTCTTAAAATCATTTAAAATATCTTGAAATCCCTTAAAATTCTTTAAAATCATTTAAAATGTCTTGAAATCAATTGAAATTTTTGGAATCTCGCGAAAACTGTTAACAATACTGAAACATCTTTTCAATTCTTTTGAATTCTCTTAAAATACCTTGAAAAATTTTTTCATTCCCATAATATTTTTTAATCCCTTGATATTTCGGAAAAACTAATGTGATTTATATTTATTCCCTAAAATTCGATGCAAATGTCTGAAATCCTGTCAAAATATCTTGAAATCCCTTAAAATACCTAAATATGTCGGAAAAATCGAAGTGTTTTTTGAAATTCCATCAAATCTCTAAGAATTTCTTAAAATTACATAAAATCCTTTAAAATTCCTCAAAATCATTTAAACTTGTTCCTTAAAATACCTTAAAAATTTTTTTAATTCCATGAAATTCTCTCAGCATGCAAGAAATCTCGAAATCTCGCAAAATCCCTGAAAATTTCTTGAAATCCCTTGCAACATTTTACAATTCCACATAATATTTTTAAATCCCCTGATATTTCAGAAAAACCAATGTGATTTCTTAAAATTCCTTGTGCATCATGAAAATTGCTATAATGTCACATTAAATTATAAAAATCCCTAAATATGTCTTAAAAATCTTTCAAAACCTATGAAATCTCTGAAAAATGAAAGAAAATAATTTAGATCTTTAAACAAATTTGAAAGCTTTTGAAATCTTTCAATAATGCTTAAATTCTTTTCAATTCTTTCAAAATCCTTTAAAATCTTCTTAAATCCCATGAAATTCCTTGATATGCATAAAAATTGCTAAGAATGTCCCATTAGATTGTAAAAATCTCCATAAATGCCTTATAAAAATCCTTCAAATCCCAAAAAATCTCTAAAAAATGAAAGAAAACACTAGAAATTTTAAACAAACTTGAAAGCTCCTAAAATCTCTCGATTCTTTTAAATTATTTTGAATTCTTTTAAAATCCTCTAAAATCTCTTGAAAACAATATAAAATCTCCAAATCGAGACCAAATTTCCCATACTAAAAAACATTTTCTCCAAAAAATATCACATAATAAAGGGGATGCTTCATCTCTAAAAGAAGATCTTCGAAACTCGAAATAGTATCCTTCCTTTTGAATTCTAAAATCTCTTCAAATTCCTTAAAATCCCTAAAGAAGTTAATAAAAAAATCCTGAATGTATTTTCTTAAATCCTGGAGCTTTAAATTAAATCATCTGATGTTTGGTGAAGGTCAGATCCTTTCATAAAAAGTGCCCACATTTCTGAATTATAGCTTCTTTATCTGCTCTAATTAATTTTATTTTTAATTAATTACTCCTTGAACTTGATTTTCGAAAATGTGAATTTCTGATAAATGAAAATTCGTAAAAAATGTCATCTTTTGGACGAAGCTGTATGGCAACGTGTTACACGCTGGCATTGAGGTATAGCTGCTGGGCAGAATAGGATAACTAACCAAGTAACCACGAGACTTCAGTAGGACAGTGAAAGGCGACCTAGACCAAGTCTCCACCACAAACAAGCCAAACTTAACAACCTACCTACATTGTGCTACAAGATATAATTTTATAGGAACGAATTTCAATACAAACGCACATTCTGCATCTGTATTGCAATAATTCTCTATCCACAGTACTTACACATAAATAAATAACTTCTTATTACTCGTTAAGGTCTAACCAGGTATGTGTTAACGCGTCGTTGCTCACGTAACTTTTATTAAACTCGTTTAAATCGAATTACAAAATTCAGTGGAAATCATTTCTCGTTATCTTGTGATTAATGAGATGATTAATGTAAATATCAGTAATTAGCACTGATATCCTTCATCACAATGAATTACTTCCCAATACATCTATAAATTGCAAATTTTTGGCCTACAGTTTTTTTTGGGCTACACTTTTTTTTTGGGGGAAAAAATTAGTCATCGATAAGAATTTCAAGACAAAGGTTTCATTTCATTAAGTTTCTTTTTAAATCTGAAATTCTTTGAAAAGTGTATTTCAGATTTTCAGAAATGTTAATGAAATATATGAAAACTTAAGTCCTATCCAAAAGTCGATGAGTAAATAATTATTTTTATTTCTGTACTTTTTGCAAGCGACTATTGAACCAGAGGTGTGAGAGAAATAATAAATAAAAAAGTTGGATCGGGCCAAAAGAGAAAAGAAAGTTAGAAACTTTGGCCATTTGCGAGTCAGATACAGCGGAATAATTCCAGCTTGAGAATAATCAGCGACGTGTGCTTTCAATTTCATTTCAACGGCCTCGATAATTCGCCATTGCCCTCCTTAAGCTAAGGCGAAAGCTAATTCTTGCTTTACGAGAAGATCGTCTCCATTCGCACATCCCACACTCTGTATCATCATTAATGACGAATAAGTCGTTCAACAGGTTTCTCCAGTTTCCAAAAAATACATACAGCCGAGAAATGAAAAACAATCTTATTTTTCAAAGGCCAGAAGGCGAATTTTTATTTTTTTGTCCCCAATATCTCATCGTAAGGATATGCTATTGCATATTGGCCAACTGCTTTTAATTATTAGCTGGATTTTCGTGCATTTGAAAACATTTCTTTTTCGTGCATTTAAAAACATTTCTTTTTCGTGCATTGCATTTTATATTGGACTGAAGTTTCAGACGTTTCTTCGGACGATTTTTTGTCTTCATATTTGGCAAATTTAAAAATAATCTTTAGATTATTTCCGATGTATGTTGTGATTTTCAGAAATTTAAAGGGATTTTACCAGCCACTGCGGTTTTATTGATTCTAAAGATATTTATAACGATTTGGCGAGATTTCAATGGAATTTTAAAGTATTTAACTAGATTTCATGGAATTTTAAGTAATTTTGAAGGATTTCATGATATTTTGGGGAATTTCATTATAAGTATGTAATGTGAAGAACTTTTAAAGGATTTCAAGGGATTTCAAGATATTGTAAGCGATTTAATGAGATTTCATGAAATTTTCAATAATTTTAAAGGATTTAATGATATTTTGTGGAATTTCATTATAAGTAAATAATTTGAAGAACTTTTGAGGGAATTTAAGAAATTTCATTGTATTTCTAGAATTTATTTGTATCTTTAGATTTAAAGGGATTTCATGAGATTTCATGGAATTTTAAGTAATTTTAAGAACTTTTATGAGTTTTACAAAATTCCATTGGATTTTTGGAAATTTTAAGAGATTTCATGGGATTTTCAATAATTTTAAAGAATTTAACGATATTTGGTAAAACTTTAAATAATTTTAAGGGATTTACGATATTTTATGGGAATTTCATGGGTTTTTCAAGGATTTAACTAGATTTCGTGGAATTTACTTGTATCTTTAGATTTAAAGGGATTTCAAGAGATTTTATGGAATTTTTAGTAATTGAAAATGATTTGACGATATTTTGTCTACTTTTAAGTAATTTTAGCAACTTTTAAGGGATTTTACGACATTTCATAATATTATAATATATTTTAAGCGATTTATTGAGATTTCATGGGATTTTCAATATTTTTAAAGAATTTGACGATATTTTGTAAAACTTTAAGTAATTTTAAGGAAATTGACGATATTTTGAGGGTATTTCATGGGATTTTAAAGTATTTAACTAGATTTCATGGGATTTTAAGTAATTTTAAAGGATTTTATGATATTTTGTGGAATTTCATTATAAGTAAATAATATGAAGAACTTGTAAATGATTTTAAGGGATTTTACGACATTTCATTGAATTTTAATATATTTTAAGCGATTGATTGAGATTTCATGAGATTTTACGATATTTTATGGGAATTTCATGGGATTTTAAGTAATTGCAAAGGATTTAATCATATTTTGTGGGATTTCATTATAAGTACGTAATGTGATAAACTTTTAAAGGATTTCAAGGGATTTTACTACATTTCATTGGATTTCAGATATTTTAAGCGATTTAATGAGATTTCATGGGAGTTAGAACAATTTGAAGGAATTTTATGAGATTTTCAATAATTTTAAAGAATTTGACGATATTTTGTAAAACTTTAAGTATTACAAGTTCTTATAATTCAAAGATTAAAAATTCAAATTTGTTTTGCATACTTCTGATTTTAAAATCCTTTAATTTGAAATTGTGTAGAATCATTTATTTTGTTAAAAAATCCTCTCTTGTAGCAGATTTTCATTCTTAACTGGTGTTTTAATTTTAACTTATATTTATAAATTATTTTTACATCTAAAATGGCATTAGTAAATAAAAAAGAACGGTTTCTGTACCTTGGTTTCTATATTTTTTGGACATTATAAACAAGAAAATGTCAACATAAAAATTCGTCAGAAAAGACGTCTGAAACTTTAGTCCAATCATTTTATATTGTTTTAAAGATTGAGAATAATTTTTTCTACTCTTGATAAAGTAACAAGCTTAATTAATTCTCAAGATCAGTAAAATTAATGATCATCAAATAAATTGCCCTCCATTGTTATTTTTTACATGTATTTATTTTTTATCACTCGATAAATCGATTTTTTATCACTATTTTTTATTCACTTTCATTGTTAGTGAAAATAGTCTCTGAAATGGAACGATAAGCCTAATGCACTCGAACGTTAGTAGAACGAGGAAAGTTGGATGCCAACGAAAGTGAGAGGACACCTCTTATACTATGCACTTCTACTTCTTGTTCTCGTTACTTTATATAATAACGATAGACCTGAAGATTGAGCAAATTCCTTCCTTATTGAGAACGATAATAATTCATTCATTCCCGATTAATTTTACAACCAATAATTATAATAAATAGAATGAAAGAAGACAACAAAAAATATTTAGACACCTTATATAATTGTAATTATCTTTAATATATAAAATTTGATTTCCTCCTTTTACTCAAAAAATATTATTATTAGATATTTTCTCACTTCGTAGCGATACGAATTTAATAATTTAATAAATTCTTAATTAGAATTAAAATTAGTCACATGACTTTTTAATAAATAAACTAAATTGCTCAAAATGAATTTAAATTTCTGTCATAGGTTCAATTATAAAAAATTAAAATAACTAATAATTAATGATAAAATTATTGATTCAAAATAAGATTTGATAAAAATTAATCTAAATTTATGATTTAATTTGTATATTATCTACAATAAAAAGAAACCAAAGAACAAAATAACATAAAATATTGTATATAATAGTAATACACACAATGATGATGAATTAAATATTGCAGATTAATAAGAGGATCTTTTTGTTGTTTCAGGTCAATCAAGTCTGCTTAAAAAGCACAAGAGACGTGAGGAGGAGGTCACTTTAGGAAGGAAAATTCCGAGCCAATCATGGTAATGGCGGGTGAGGATACGCAAATGCTATCAAACGGAACCGTCGACGCCATGACGATCATTCCACCTAATGGAAAGATGACAAACGGTAACGGCATGATTTGCATCAATCACAATGGCAACGGCAAGATCTCCAACGGCAAATCACTGGAAATAGCTGCCATGGAAAATGGCAAATCTGTCATCCCGTTGGATGAGAAATCGGCCAGTTTCGATACAGATTTTATCGATGATGAGGTTTCCTGTGGTTGGGGTCTTTTCCGGCCCAAGTGGCTTCAAATCTTCGCCACCAAGCAGGCCTTTTTGGTCACCTTCTGCCTCACTTGGGTAAGAAGCTTTTCTAAAAAAATATTAATATTAATATTAATATTGTACATGAATTTTACAACAAAATCAAAATTTAGCGCAGACATGAACCCTCGACTGTTTTAGATGACGGTAAATAAACTAAACATGGTAACAGGAACTTGTAACTAAAATACGACGTTTCCGGTTTACCTAAATTAATATCTGAACTTCATTGATTGGAAATTAAGAGGGCCCGTTTAAAAAATACGCAACAGTCCTTAAAAAGTTCCTAAAATTGGTTCAAATTCCATAAAATAATGTTAAATTTTTTTTAATTACATAAAATCCCATGAAATCTAGTTAAATAATTTAAAAGCCCATGAGATTCCCATAAAATAATGTCAAATTCTTTAAAATTATTGAAAATCTCATGAAATCTAGTATATAATTAAATACTTTAAAATCCCATGAAATTCCCTCAAAATATCGTCAATTTCCTTAAAATTATACAAAATCTCATGAAATCCCATTAAATCTCTTAAAATACTTAACAATCCCAATGAACTTCATAAAATCACGTGAATTCCTTAAAAGTCCTTAAAATTACTTAATATCCCATAAAATCTCGTTAAATATTTTTAAATTCCTTAAAATCTAATTAAATATCGTAAAATCCCTTACAATTACTTCAAGTTTTACAAAATATCGTCAAATTCTTTAAAAATATTGAAAATCCCATGAAATCTCATTAAATCGCTTAAAGTATCTGAAAATCCAATGAAATGTCGTAAAATCGCTTGAAATCCTTTAAAAGTTCTGCACATTACATACTTATAATGAAATTCCACAAAATATCACTAAATCCTTTTAAATTAACTAAAATCCCATGAAATTTCATACGAAACCTCTGAAAATTTCTATAAATCACAATAAATTTCGTGAAATCATTAAACATGTTTTAACTTTATTCAAAATGCCATGAAATCTATTTAAATCCGTCAAAATACTCGAATGTCCAATGAAATTTAGTAAAATCCCTTGAAAGTTTCTAAAATTACCTGAAATTCCACAAAATATCGTTAAATTATTTAAAATTACCTAAATTTGTTAAAGAACTTAAAACGATTTTACGAAATTTAAAATTGTATGGAGAAAATATGTACGAAAATCCCATGAAATCTTGTTAAAGACTTTGAAATTTTTGAAAATCCAATAGTAAAGTTCTTTTAATTCCTATAAAAAGTTCCTAAAATTAGTTAAAATTCCAGCAAATATCGTTAAATTCTTTAAATTTACCTAAAATCCTATGAAATGTCTTTAAATTTCGTAAACTTTCTTCAATTCCTTAAAAGCCTTTAAAATTACTTAATATCCCATAAAATATCGTAAAATCCCTTTAAATTACTTAAAATTCTACAAACTATCGTCAAATTCTTTAAAATTATTTAAAATTCCATGCAATCTCATACGAAATCCCTTAAAGTTTCTGTACCTCACAATATATTTCGTAAAATCCTTTTAAATTCTTTAACAATTATTCAAAATCTCAGGAAATCTCATTAAATCCCTTAAAATGCCCGAAAATCCAATTAAAAGTAAAATCCCTTTAAAGTTTCTAAAGTTACCTGAAATTCCACAAAATGTCGTTAAATTCTCTAAAATTACCTAAAATCCCATGAAATCTTTGTAAATACTTTGGAATTTTTGAAAATCCAATGGTAAAATTCCTTCAATTCCTAAACAGTTCCTAAAATTACATAAAATTCCAGTCCTCTCTTAAAAAAAAGAGATTCATGAGATGAGTTACATATTAAGATTTTTAAAAAGAGAAACGGAATTTTTTTAAATATTGCTATATTATTGGAATTATTGCTATTTTTCTGTTGGATTTGATATTAATACTCACTGTGAAAAATGTTTGGTTCGGACACCAAAATTTCTTGTTACTATAGAACCAACAAAAATTGTTGGTTGTACCAACCGAATTTTTGTTGAACCAACCAAAGTTTTGTCAATTCAACCAAAACTGAGATTTTCTTGGTTTAAATGAATTTTCTTGGTTCAAAAAACGATTTGTTAAAAGATCCAAGATTTGGTTGGCACAACCGAACAATTTTTGTTGCTTCTACATTATAGCAAAAAAAAGTTTTGTTATCCCAACCAAATAGTTTTCTCAGTTCTTCATTTGAGTCAAAATCACTTCCCAATTCTTTACTTGGTGGATTTTGAACTTCGAGGATGGTTTTAGACTCTGTTTTTTTAACTTTCGAATAATTTATTGAAATGACTGACTGACTGACTGACTGACTGTTAACGGGCCAATTGTGTTTGGCCCAAAGTTAGAGTTTCGATGATCTAATTGTTAACTGACTGATGACTCCAACTGGTACCTCGCAACTCCAAACTACTAACTTGAATCAAACTGCGATCTGCATTTGTACACTGGTTCTTCCTTTGTTAGAATCGGAAGAACCAATCAGAATTGGCATCTCCTTATTTGGAGTTCACGTGCTCTAGTCGTGTCATTCACATTTCCATGTTTGGTGTGAGAATTGGATTTGTAAGAGGGTAGATATGGAGTATCAAGTAACTAGTTTCATTACAGATTTTCGGAAATCGTAAAAATAATTGAGTCTGAAGAATGTCGAATGAAATCTGTACAAAGAATTTATGATCAAGGTTTATGTGATGCAGAGTTCAAAGGTTGGGTGACGAAACTATGCCTGGAAATGAGAATGAGCGAATTATGCTAAAATTAAATTAAAGTTTGTCAAACATGAAATTTTATGTGATTAGATTTAAAAAACTAATATAATAATTGCGATTTATTAAAAAAATGTTTTCTTTTTTTTCAGGTATTGCAAGGGATGTATTACACTTACTTTGTTTCTGTGATCACAACAATTGAGAAGCTGTACCAAATCCAATCGAAAACAACAGGTATTATCATGTCGGCGACGGAAATCGGTCAGATAGGATCGTCCTTGCTTTTGACCTATTACGGAGGTCAGGGTCATCGACCGAAGTGGATAGCTTGGGGTATGATCCTCTTTGCCGCGAGTGCATTTACCTGTTCGATGCCTCACTTTATTTTTGGCGAACAAGTGATGCATGTTGAAGTTTCTACTGATCCCACTCCAGTCAATCTCTGCGAATTTATGGACCGGCCTGACAATAAAACCCTGCAATCGTAAGTAAATTTACTCTTCAAATTGTAATTAATTTTAAAGAATTGGTACACTCAAGTAACACTGGCTCATAATAATAATAATGTTGTTGAAATTTTTGCAAAAATTTCGCATAATATTAGTTTAACACTTTTGAAAATCCATGGAATCTTTGAAATTTCCTAAAATTCTAGGCAATGTTTTCAAAATATAAAAATCTGTTAAAATCATTTAAAATTTCACGAGAAAATTTAACATCACTTAAAGTTTGTAAAAATAATCTATAAAATTCATAGAAACTTCTTGAAATTTTTTAAGATTCCTTAAAATTTTACGAAAACGTTTTACATCACTTGGTATTTCTTAAACTTTTATGAAATCTCTTCATATTTCGTAATATTTAATAAAGTCCTTTAAAGTTTCACTAATCCTATCTTAAAAAACTAATGGTGCAAAAAAATGTCAGAAAAATCTTTGAAATACGTTAAAATGTGTTAAAAATTCTTAAAACTCCCAAAAACCTCTTGAAATCCCTTGAATATCGACAGAAACGATTAAAATCATAAATGGCTTGAAATCTAAGTTAAAACTCATAAAAAGCTCTTCAGAACTTAAAGCACATGAAATCTTTACGTATTTTAAGGAATTTTAAAGAATTTTAAAAAGATTGTAAGAATTTTAAGAAATTTTGATTTTTCAAAGTAATTTTACAGGATTTTAGTGATCTTCATTGAATTTAAAAGGATTTCATGAAATTTTTATGATTTTTAAAAAATTTTCTGGAATTTTATAAAATTTTAAGAGAGTTTTAAGTATTTAAAAGCTTTTCATGGAATTTTAAAGGATTTTAGGAATTTTAAGTCATTGAAAGAGATTTGCACAATATTTAAAAGATTTAGTTGAATTTTAAAAGAACTTCATAAAATTTTAAGTGATTTTTAAGGAAGATTAGGGAATTCATAGAATTTTAAGGTATTTTATAGTTCCTTGAGAAATTATAAAGGATTTCACGAGATTTTTATGATTTTCTAAAGATTTTGTGGAATTTTAGGAAAAATTTTGAAAAGTTTTCAAAAATTATCGAGAAAAATATTAATTTTAAAGGAAATTTTAAAGGATTTCAAGATATTTTTATGATTTTCTAAAGGTTTTGTAGAATTTTAGGGAAAATTTTTCAAAACTTATCGAAAAGAATAAAATTTTATGATTTTATAAATTTGAATCAACAAACTTTCATTGATTTTTTAATGACTTGAAGTCTGCTAGTTTTTTTTTTTAATTCGTCAAAATCTCTTGAAATCTTTTGAATTTCACAAAAAAATTTCTAATCGCTTAAAACCCCTAAAATCTCATAAAATGACTGAAAACCTATTGAAATTACTTAAAATTCGTTAAAATCTCTTGTAATCCCTAAAAATATTTTGAAATTCTTTAAAATTTCACTTCAGTACTTAACATCCTATAAAATCCCTTAAAATTATTTAGAGTCTCTAACATTTCATGTAATCCTTGAAAATTCAATGCAAAATTTTAAAATCTCTTAAAATACGTCAAAATTTCTTAAAATTTTTGGAAACTTCTTAAACCTCTTTTAAATTCTACAAAATCTTTTATAAAAATTAAAAATATCTTTTTAATACCTTAAAATCCCACGAAAATATTTTTAAATTCCAGGAAATCTTTCCAAAATGAAAAATATCTTTCTTAATTTTTAAAAATCCATAAGGAACATTCAGGTCCCTAAAAATCATTTTAAAAATGTTAAACTTATTTTAATTCTCACAAGCTTCTTAAAATCCTTTAAAATTCTACCTGAAATACCTGAAAATCCATAAAGTTCCCTAAACTTTCTTAAAATAAAAAATAATCATCAAATTAAAAAAAATACTTTAAAATCTCTTACCACCCATTAAAATTCCTATAAACCTCTCAAAATCTCTTAATATTCCTGATTTCCATAAAAAAATTTCTTCTCTCACATTTCCCCAACTCATTCAAAAATTAACATTTTCCTTACAGAAGCATCGAAAGATTTTCTACAATTCGTAAAACAGTAGCATTGAATAGACAAAAAAAAAGTTTACGTGATTCGAGACACGAACAAAGCAGTGTCAACTCTATCAGTAAAATTTTCCTCTCTGAAAAAAATGGTGACGTTCCATCTGAATAACGGTTCTAGTCTGACATTGAATCATTGAATCCAGTCTGGCAAAAATTCGACTTGCGGAAATTCGTCGCGAAAAACATTAGCTTGCAACATTAAAAGACTACAATTACAATTTTGAAGCCTTAATGACCAAATAATTCACAAAATACTTCCAAGATATACCAAAACAACCAAAAACATTCTCACAAATCATTCAAACATTGTTTCTCCAAATAATTGCATTTGAGCAGTATTTCTTGAAATGAAACACTTTTTTCTTGAATCTGAGGGGTTAATGACTTTGGCAATAAAATCGGAATGTATAATCGGGACCTATTGAACCGAGACTAGCAAACAGACCTTCGTTTTCCTTGTATCGACCTGTAGTCGAATAAAAACGCATGAATTACTCGAACACTTATTAAGGTCAAGATCGAAAGAATTCCCGCATCGACTTCAGCCTCGGGTTTCGATTATTTGCCGATATTTCACGGTCGTTCCGCTAGAATGCGTAGACGGTTTAATATGTCTAATAATATGTGAAATTGTGAATTGAACATTTTTTCTTATTTTCCAGACACACCGACACCGCCGAATACTGTGAGGGCGAATTTCTCAAGGAGCAGAAAATCCAAAGTAAAATTACCACAGTTGTCCTGGGAATATTTTTCGTGTCCTTGCTGGGAGTGGGAATGGGCCAAACGGCTGTAAATACCCTAGGAATACCTTACATTGATGACAATGTTGCGAGTCGAGAAAGTCCTCTTTATTTCGGTAATTAAAACAAAAATATCTATTTTTTATAATTTCTCAAAAAATAATTTAATTACTTAATTGATTTTTCTTTAAAATTAATTTAATTGATAATTTTTTTTTAATTGATAATATTTATGTATTTATAATTTTTGTTTATTACAGCCATCACAATTGGTGTAAGAATATTAGGTCCAGCATTGGGCTTCATTTTGGGCTCGATGTGTACCAGACTTTACACAGATTTGTCAGTTGATCCTCCAATTACACCTGCAGATCCAAGATGGGTAGGAGCCTGGTGGTTGGGTAGGTTTTTTTTTCAATTTTAAATGAAAATTTATTTTATAACTGATGTGTATCTGAGAAAATTATTCAAAGTATATAAATTATACTCTCTAAAACTGAATCAGTCAAATTCCACTGATTTTCAGTGACTCTTTTCTCACTGAGAATCAGTCAAAAGTCACTGAAATTTTCAGTCATCTTCACTAAACTACTAAAAATTTCAGTGACTTTTCACTGATTTCCAGTAGATTTTTCACTGATTAAAATCGTGAGAAAAGAGTCACTGTAAATCAGTGGAATTTGACTGGTAATCAGTTAAATTTCACTGATTCAAGTTTAGAGAGTATACAATTTTATTATATCTCGATATCGTATTTTATTTTTGTTATAATTTATCGTGCATTCTAAAGTTTTAATAACTGAACGATTCTACGGATGTACACAGCATTCCGGTGGGAAAAGTTGGTGAATACCGGACACTGTATGCCTACGCAAACCTGTTCGGAAGTTGTTACGTAATGAGTCTCCTTGACGAGATGTAACATCATATTAAATAATTAAGTTCAGGCTTCAATTGAATTTCTCTTTACACTTGTTATTAATAGAATCTATTATAGTGATTAGCTTGTTATTTTCCTTTAATGAGCTTTGAGAAAAACTAATCACTGTCGTTTTTTAATTAGGCTCCTCTGTAGTCATTAAATATCCTCTATTTATATAATATTTTATTTTTTAATTTATAAATTTCAATCAGGGATAAATATCCTATCTTAAAAAAGTAGTGTTACTAAATGTCTCGTAAATCTGAGTTGTTGAAAAAATCTTGTTGCAAACCTGATTGGATTCTAAATGACTTGAAATGGTAACAAGGAAAACTAATTATTAACGCACACATGTTGTTTTGCTGATCTCTTAAAATTTTACAAAAAACTTCAGAATCCTTCAAAATACGTTAAAATCTCTTAAAATATTTTTAGAAACCCATGAAAGTCGTTAAAATTGGTGAAAATATCTAAAAATTCTGAAAAATTCTGAAAAATCCCACGAAATCCTTAAAAATTCTAGAAAATTTTTTAAAAATCAGAAAAATATCTTGAAATGCCTTAAAATTATTGGGAATCTTATAAAATACCATGAAAACCATTAAAATTTCACAAATTTTTAATAAAATTCATCAAAAACTCTTAAATTCTTATAAAATGCCTTAAAATCCCTAAAAATTTGACGATAACTTTCAAAATTCTTTTGAATTCTACGAAATCTTTTATGTCATAAAAATTGTTTGAAATTTCTCTATCAAATTACCCAACAAACTTTAAAATCCTTCAAAATCCATACAGTATTTTAAAAGTTAAAAAAATCGTTAAAATTTGTGAAAATCTCTTAAAATTCGTAGGAATTTTTATAAATTCCTTAAAATTCTATATTCCCGTTATACTCTTCATATATCCTTTAAAATTTATTAAAACTATTAGAAATCTCATAAAATTTCATGCAATCCTTTAATATTTCACAAAATCTTTTATAAATCATAATAATCCCTTCAATTCTCTTAAAATCATTTAAAAATTGTCAAAATTGCTTAAGATATGTTAAAATCTCTGAAAATTTTTTAATTCTTTAAAACCCTAGAAACTCTTTGAATTCTCTTAAAATTTCATACAAAAACTTCCAAATCCCTTAAAATTCGTTGAAATATCTTAAAATTCCTCCATATATTATAAAATTCAAAATTCATTAAATTCCTTCAAAATAACATTAAATATTCTGAAAGCCCTTAAAATTTTACAAAATTATTTAGCAATTCTAAAATTCTTTTGAATTTAGTGGAAATATCTCAAAATTCTTAGAAATCTTCAAAAAATGCCACGAAATTCTTAACAATTCTACAAAATTTTTTTTAAATCAGAAAAATATCTTGAAATTCCTTAGAATTATTGGAAATCTCATAAAATACCATGAAAACCTTTAAAATTCCCCAAATTTTTAATAAAACTCATCAAAAACTCTTTAATTCTTTTAAAATGCCTTAAAATCCCTTAAGATTTCATGAAATCCTTAAAAATGCACAAAATCTTTTACAAATTAGAAAAACCTCTTTAAATACCTAAAAATTTGACCATGACTTTTACAATTCTTTTACAGTCTACAAAATATTTTGGGTCATAAAAATCATTTGTAATTCATCAATAAAATTACGCAACAAACATTAAAATCCTTCAAAATCCATACAGTATTATAAGTTAAGAAAAATCTCCTGAAAATCGTTAAAATTTGTGAAAATCTCTTAAAATTCGTAGGAATTTTTAGAAATTCCATAAAATTCTATAATAATGTTCCCTTTATATCCTTTATATCCTTTATTTTATAAAATTCAAAATCCATTAAATTCCTTTAATAAAATACCATTAAATATTCTGAAAGCCCTGAAAATTCTACAAAATTATTTAGAAATTCTAAAATTCTTTTGAATTTAGTGAAAATTACTTGAAAATCGTCAAAATCCCTTAAAATTCTCAGAAACCTTTTAAAATTCCTCTCTAAAAAAATGATGTCACAAAATGTTGGTTTAGTAATAAAATAAAATAAAAATATTTGAATAAAATCAGTGAATTTGACTGATTATGCGCTTTTTAGTTTTTTACTGACTTTATTCATTGAATCATTTCTCTATTGAAAAACTTGATTTCAATTTTGACGTCCTTTTTTACGTTGTTTTCTGAGGGATTTTTGACATCGAAAACAACATCAGGTTTCTCAATATGATTCTCTAATTCCAATTGAAAGAGTATTTACAAAAAAAATATTTATAGAACATCCTCAGAGTTTGTTTATAATTGTAACTAATCATTTTTTCGCAAAAATATTTGCACAGGTCTGGTGCTTATATCCGCCATGCTGATGCTCGTCAGTGTCGCTATGTTCGCCTTTCCTACAAGATTACCTACGAGCAAACTACAACCGAAGAGAACGGACGCCAAAAAACCTAGTCTCAGAGGTAAGTTTTTTTTTATCTCTCTTATCTCACAGGATCTTATTTTAACTGCAATATCTAGACTTTCCCATGAAAAATCTACCTCGAAACACCATTTAAGACAAAAAACAATACTATATTAATAATAAGGGTTGAATTTAAAAGAATTGAAAATTTTTATTCTTAGGAATAAACCACATAAAAATATCTTATTCAATATAAAAATACCAAATAATATATCATTTTGCTGATCTGATAAAGGACTTATTGATACATCTTATCAGCTCAATTAATTGAGTAGGTAGTCAATTATGAAATTAATAGAGTAATCAATTAATCATCCACTGATCAATCCATCGAGTTATAGATTAATCAATTTATCAATTACTCTCCTACTTTCGAGTACTAGAAGTTTGGATTGTTCACGCGTTAATGCGCTTTAATACAACACACATGAAGAAATTAATTAATGTGTTCAATTTCTAATGCCCTTGAGCACAACGAGAGACGTAATATTTTTCTTTTTGCTAAAATAGCCGGTTGCAAACGCGACTTGCATTTCTTGGCAGTTATCACACAACCTGTCATTGACGCCATTAATACAGCTTTCATTATCACTAATATAATTTTTTATCAAATCTATATGATGCAATTACGCCATGGGATTTCACTTTTTTCAAATTCCACATTTTCTGCAATTCAATATTATTTCTTCGTCAATTTTATCTTAAAATTCAGAATTTTATTATTACAGACACCGAGCCCCTTTTACATTGTTTTTACGTATCATTATTATTTTTAATAATATTTATATTTTTTATAATTTTATATTTTTTGTAATTTTACGTTTTTTATAATTTTAAATATTTTTGTTATTATTTCATATTGAATCGATGCATCGCTAATTATATTATGTTAATAATTGTATTGTTTAGAACATACAAGTGCGTTATAAAGATTAAAAAATCCGAAGTGACCTGGGATCGAACGCGTGACCCTTGTCACACAAACCTAGCACTTATCCCCTGGTCTATTTAACAGTCTTTACACTCGACGGTTTTTCAACCGTCACTAAGCGCCAGCCACGCGCTGCACTCCCTAATTAGCTTATCTCTGAGTACATCGACACCAACAACCGGTTCGAACCTTGAGATCCTGCATCCTTTCCTATTCAATAATAAAACCACACAAAGCCATCGATTATTATAATTAAAAACTCGCTTTTCTTTTTCCAACTTTAAAAGACATTGTAAACTGCAAATTTTTATCTAATTCACTAAAACGACAATCTTATAAAATGATCACTTTTATCGGGTTTAAAATCGTTTTTAATCGGTTTTAAAAATGAGATTAAGTCTCGACCAATTAAAAGAACAAGATATATATTTAATTTTATCAAATCAGTTTATTCAGTAATAAATTTAATCCAATTAATTTATTCAGTAATAAATTTATTTAGTAATAAATTCAAAATTTAATTCTAAATTCACAAATCAATTATGCTTTATACTTAAGACATTTAGATACATAAACAAGATAATATAAATAATAGGATCTTAATTATAATAAAATTAGAATCTTTCGTCCTTTTTTTCTCTGAATTAAATATGGAAAAATAAAGAAACGCAATCTAAATTAAATAAAAAAATGGAAACAAAAAAATGCCACGAAATCTTTAACAATTCTACAAAATTTGTTAAAAATCAGAAAAATATCTTGAAATTCCTTAAAATTTGACGATAACTTTTATAATTCTTTTACAGTCTACAAAATATTTTGAGTCATAAAAATCATTTGTAATTCCTCAATAAAATTACGCAACAAACTCTAAAATCCTTCAAAATCTATACAATTTTTTAAAAGATAAAAAATCTGAAATTTTTTTTAATTTGTGAAAATTATTAGAAATCTTATAAAATTCCATGCAATCCTTTAATATTTCACAAAATCGTTAAAATAATAAAAATTCCTAAATTCTCTTATAATCATTTAAAATTCGTTAAAATATCTTAAAATTCCTCCAAATTTTATAAAATTCAAAATCCATTAAACTCCTTTGAAATTCCATTAAATATTCTGAAAGCCCTTAATATTCTACAAAATTATTTGGAAATTCTAAAAATTCTTTGGAATTTAGTGAAAATATCTAAAAATTCTGAAAAATTCTGAAAAATGCCACGAAATCCTTATCAATTCTACAAAATTTTTTTAAAATCAGAAAAATATCTTTAAATCCCTTAAAATTATTGGAAATCTCATAAAATACCATAAAAACCTTTAAAATTCCACAAATTTTAAATAAACCTTATCATAAACTCTTAATTAAATTTCTTTTAATATTTTAAATCATAAAAATCGTTTGAAACTCATCAATAAAATTACCCGACAAACTTTAAAATCCTTCAAAATCTATACAGTATTTTAAAAATTAAAAAATCTGAAATTCGTTAAAATTTGTGAAAAACTCTTAAAATTCGAGGGAATTTTATAAATTCCTTAAAAATTCTATAATATTCCCGATATGTTAAAATCTCTGAAAATTCCAAGAAAAATTTTTTACTTCTTTAAAACCTTAGAAATTCTTTCAAATCTCTTAAAATTTCATACAAAACCTGCCAAAACCCTTAAAATTCGTGGAAACATCTTAAAACTCCTCTAAATTTGATAAAATTCCTCCAAATTTTATAAAATTCAATAGGCATTAAATTCCTTTAAAATTCCATTTAATATTCTGAAAGTCTTTAAAATTCTACAAAATTATTTAGAATTATGCTTTAAACATAAGATATTTAGATACATAAACAAGAGAATATTTAACTTCAAAAAAAACTTAATATAGGCATAAATAAAGAGAATATAAATAATAAGATCTTAATTTTTTTTAAATTAGGATTTTTTACTTTTTTACTCTGGATTAAATATGGAAAAATAAAGAAATGCAATTTAAATAAAATAAAAAAGAATTGACACATTAAAATTGAGAAACAGAAACATGTTCACGTTAATATTATAAATAAACGTGATAGATCAAATAAAAGTGAAAAGGGTCAGAAAATATCACGTAAAAGTAACACAATAGAGATCAAAAAATAAATTAACTGTCCCAAAAACATCTCAAAGTCCTTTGGTGCTCGAAAATTGATGAGAATAATATAATATTGGTCCAATAATTATAATTACAGATTTTCCAAAATTATATAATATATAATAATATATAATACATCATACATCATACATAATATATAATAT
>UCOK01015677.1:0-10983 GCA_900474325.1 Synergus umbraculus
TTTAAAGTACTGATGCCTGCATTAAAAGGTAAAAAGAAAGAATCCAACGAATCAAGTTCTGTGACTAAAATTCGATGGGCAGTTGAAGCAGTTCATGGTATGCTCAAACAAAAATATCGTCTTTTGGACCATAAAATAGATAATAAGTTGGTACCGAAAATTGGAATCTATTTTAGAGTGGCATCATTCCTTCACAATGCTTACGGTAAAAGGCTGCAGTCTGACAAAGAGCTTTCAAATGAAATATTGCAGAGAATGCATGCTCAAAAAGATGTAGAAAATACATTAGCTAGTGAGGCAGAGGAGAAAGGATGAATACGTCGAAAAACTCCCTTCAAAATTGTTACTGCAGATGAAATTCTGGATTTTCCAGAAATGAGTGAAAAAGATTTAACGATATTTTTCACTGGATCCTATCAGCTTTCTCAAGCTGTATCTTATTTAGCAGAAATGGTAGATAAGGATGGAAAACTGACCCTTGAGTACGTAAAAGAGGAACCCAATGTACTTAAGTTCAAAGTACAATCCCGACATATTTCTCGATCCTCATATAGATGTTTTATAAGATACAAGACTAACAGCTTTGGTGTTTCGGGGGTAACACACTATGTATGCGAGTGTGCTAATGGCAAACGAAGAGTTGGCTGCTGCTCACACATTGCTGCCATCGTATATTACCTCTCCCACGCTAGGTATTTGTCAAAAATACTTCAACCAGCACAAATACTCAGCGAAATGTTTAAAAAAACAATTGCACTGCAGTAATTAATGCTGATAGCGATGAGGATTAAGAAAATTCTGAATTGGTGAGAGGCGAGGGGACTCACAATAATAAAGCACCCTGGTGAAAGGAGTTTAAAATCGGACTGCAACCTCCCGGTGGTGAACTCTGGAAACTATAATTTTGATAGGCTAACTGCAGACGTTATAAGAATGCGCAAAGTTGCATGCGCGATTTTTATTTTTTTTTAACATTGTTACCCCCCTTAAAAAAATTAAAAAAAAATATATGTTATAAAGGACATTCTAAAGATTGTTTAGGTAAAATATGAAAGTGATCACTCGAGAACATAACCTCAAAAAAAATGTTTGAAAAATTCAAAAATTTTTTTTGACCTGTAATTTTTTTCGAAAAATTTTGTAATTTTTTCTTTGAAATAGTCTCATTAGTGACTACAACATATATTTTTTTCATCAAAATCGGTTGAGCCATTTTCAAGAAAAATCACTTTTTTGATTTTTTCCCCCCTCCATATCTCCCACAAAAATGGGATTTTCAAGTTGAAACTTGGTGGACCTTCAAACCTTATGGAGACGAACTTGTGACATTAATTTCAGCTTTATACGTGCGGGGGCAGATTTCCCATGCTTATTCCGCTAGGCCCTTTCTAAAGGTTGCTAAGAATTTTAAAGGATTTTAAATCTTGTCATAGAATTTCCAGGAATTTTAGAAAAAAAGACTTTAATAATTTTTAAGAGACTTTATACTTTAGGATTTTATGAAATTTTATGAGATTTCTAATACTTTTAATGGATTTTAAATGTTGTCGTGGAATTTAGAGAATTTCAAGAAGATTCTGGCAATTTTAAGAAGTTTTCATGAATTTTAAGAGATTTTAAATGTTTTTGAGAAATTTTTTGCGTCATTAGTTTCTAATATTTTTATAACAATATATTTTATAATAACATATTATATTATAATATAATAATAATAATATATTATATTTTTATCAATAAATTGTTGTTGCATTAATATTATTACGATATAATTTTCGTTACATCATTTTTTTAAGATACGATTGACTATTTTTGTTAATATTTCAGAGTAGAAATATTTTCTATCCTTTTGATTTTTAGTTATTTTTAAATTTTATTTATTTTTTTATTTATAAAATTTCTAAAAATAATTTAAAACTGAAATCAATACAGGCAATGGAAAACACCTAAGACTGAATTCTTAGCTATTTATTTGATTTGATTGATTTTTATTTTTTTGATTTCTATTGTTTGCGACATTTCGAGATGCTTTAAAAATTTTCTTTATTACTGTAATTTCTTTATTTGATTAATACAGAGACTTTACTTGAATCTGATAAAAAAATATTTTCAAAATTCTTATTTTTCTCTTATAAATTCGAACATAAAGGTATTGAATACGATAAACACATCAATCACAGTGGTACAGTCCTGTATTAGTCAGACATGAAGTATGTAATTGTCAGCTGACTGACAAGAACCAGACATTACTACTTACAAATAGGAAAGTGGTACATATTCAATTTCAACATCTATAAAGATCTGGAAAGCGTCAAATAATCACGACTTACATATCCTATCACAAAAAAAGAGATTAAAAGATTATATCGAAAATAGATTATTCTCACAATTTCGAAATCTGAGGCCACAGATTTCTTTACCTATTATATATATTAATTGGATTTTTCTTCGCCGCCTTTTATAGAATCGACATCAGAACTGCCAACAGATTTTAAAGAATTATAAAAGAATTTCCAGATATTTTTAAGTATTTCAAAGGAATTTTAATGATATTACAAAATTTCAAAGGATTTTAAAAGAATACAAAAAAAAGTAAAAAATTTTCAAGAGATTTCAAGTGATTCCAAATCTGTTAAATTTTTAAGTTGTAAATTAAAAACTATCGAAATTTTAATGACTCCTTTAAAATCTGTTATTAAATTTCTTGAAATTGATTGATTTATATAAAATATTTAAATACCTTTAAAACAATACACAATTTTCTCCTTTTACTCAGTTTATATATTATTTTTTACTTGCTGAGGTTTAACTTTTTAGTCCTATCTTAAAAAAGAGATGTTACCAATGTATCGATTATAAAGTAATTTTAAGGGGGTGTGACTATATATTTTGTGGAATTTGAAGTAATTTGAAAAACTTTAAGGAGATTTTTAAGAATTTTACAAAATTTCATTGAATTTGAATACGTATATTTTAATAGATTTAATGAGATTTCATGGAACCTTGAATAATGTTACGAATAATTTCCGAGATATCATTGGATTTTCATGAATTTCAAGGAATTTCATTAGATATTATATTCTAAGTAATTTTATAAGATTTTATGATATATATCTTGTGAAATTTTAAGTAATTTCAAAGAATGTAATTTGAGAGGATTTTGAATAAAGTTAAGGAATTGCAAAGGATTTTACCAAAATTGGGGATTTTCAAAAATTATTAAGAAATTTGGCAATATTTTGTGGGATTTTAAGTAATTTTAAGGGATTTCACGATATTTTATGGGATGTTGAGTAATTCTTAGGGCTTTAAAGAGATTCAAGGAATTTTACGAAATTTCATTGCATTTTCAACAATTTGAAGAGATTTCATTGGATTCTGAGTCAATTTAAAAGATTTAACGATAGTTTCAAGGAATTTAATAGATTTCATTGGATTTTTAGGAATTTGAAGGGATTTCGTGAGATTTTATTGGATTTTATAAGTAACTTTTTGGGATTTGATGATATTTTCGTGGATTCTAAGTAATTTTAAGGTATTTTAATGGATTTTACGAAATTCCACTGGATTATCAAAAATTTTAATGGATTTCATGACATTTCATGTGTTTTAAATAATTTAAGGGATCTTACGAGATTTTATAGGATATTAAGTAATTTTAAGGATTTTGAAGGATATTAAAAGGAGTTTAAAGAATTTTACGAACCTTATGGAAGGTTTCTGAAATTAGACAAGGGATTACTAGTTTCTAGTGCGCAAAAACGAGAAGCTAATTGTGCGCAAAGCGTGCGGATCATACTTGCTATTGTTAATTTAAATAATGCATCGAAAATTCGCAAAACTCGAAATATTAAAAGTTCATGTTAAGTTTATTAGTCACGCAGATCGCGTAGTCGAAGGTCGCCTTCTTACCATCCTTTTACGCATTGTTCTTTCGTAAACAAGAACATCGTAACGGATTATGTAACGGATAACGACGCGATGAATCGTCGAGAGTGATAATAAATGTATGCATTGGTGTGACATTGGTCACCACTTTTACTTTATTACGCCTACGCATTTCGCTTTTGTGTCGATGCATAGATTGTATTTTGTATGCCGGAGTCAGCGTGCGGCGAAATATTTCCAGGAGTCGCCATTATTTCTAACTAATTTGAGTCAATGAGATTTCATTACACACTTCTTTCGTTTATGTCTCGAGGAAATACAAGAAATATTACAAAAATACACAATATTTACAAAATTGTAATTCTTTATCTAATTTCAGGAATCTTCGTGAGTTTTATAAAATTCCTTAAAATGAATTTATTATCTTTAAAATTACTTAATATCCCATGAAAATTCGAAAAATCCCTTAGAATTATTTAAAATTCCTTAAAATGACTCAAAATCTCATTAAGTCTCATCATATCTCTTATAATTACTCAAAATTCCATGAAATTTCCTTAAATTTTTTTAAATTCTTGAAAATCCAATATAATCTCACCAAATGCTTAACAATTTTTAAAAATAAATGTTCTTCAAATTACTTAATATCTTGTAAAACTATTTAAAATTCCATGAAATTCTGTAAAATCCTTACAATCCCTTAAAATTACTTAACATCCCATAAAATATCGTAAAATCCCTTAAAATTACTTAAAATCCCACAAAATATTACCAAATTCCTTAATAATTTTTGAAAATCCCTCGAAATTCCTTAAAATTACTTTATAATCCTTTAAAATCTCATAATTTTGCCCAAAAAAATATGGGATTGGAAAAATTGAGGGATTTCAAAAGTATGCAAAATAATTCAGAGATTTTAATTTTTGAAATATAAAAATTAATTTGTAATTCTTAGTCTAATTTTATGAATCTCAATAAATTTGTAAAATCTTTTTAAATTCCTTAAAATTAATCAAAATTCCTTAAAATTCTATGAAATTTCATTAAATTCCTCAAAATTATTCAAAATTCCAAGAAATCACATTGAAACCATTAAGATATCTAAACATTCAATGAATTCACTTGCAATCCCTTAAAAGTTTTTTAAATCACTTAAAATCCCACAAAATATAGTCAAATTCCTTAATAATTTCTGAAAATTCCCAATGTCTGTAAAATCCTTGGAAATTTCTTAATTTTATTCAAAATCCCATTAAAACCCTCAAAATATCTAAAAATCCAATGAAATTTCGTAAAATCCCTTGAATCTCTTAAAAGTCCTTAAAACTATTCAATATCCCTTAAAATATCTGAAAATCCAATGAAAACTCTTTATACGCGATCTTTACATTCTTTAAATTTCTTTAGATTCTATAAAATCCCAATAACTGTTAAAACCCCTTAAAATTTCTGAAAATCAGAATAAATTTCATAAAATACCTTCAATATATCGTGAAATCCTTTAATATTTTCAAAATTTCAATAAACTTTCTAAAATTCGTATTCTCTGTTTTAATAATCTTTTTGAAACCAAAAATAGTCTGAAGATTGTTTTCAAATTCGATACATTCACACAATTCGCTCAGTTTTGATCAAAATTGATCAAATTTACAAAAATCACAAAGTTACCAAACTTTACTTTTCAGAGTTCAAGAGTATTTTGAAAGTAAGATCATTTAAATGGCATAACCAGCAGCAGCGAATGTTAAAGGCGCAGCTAATGTTGAAATCTTATTATCACTAATTGGATCCGAAATGTCTGCAACTCGAGGAAATCCACTTAATGCTTGTATTACTCTTCCTGAAGCAACTGGAGGTGTAAGCGAAATTGGAGAAAGAATTCGCCTGTCAACAATTGGACTGGAAACGACGGCTCTTAAGAAAATGGGTATTACAGGTGCAGCTGACTTTGTAGAAACTTGAACTGCTTTTTGAATAATTGGAAGAGTTTTTGTATTACTTGTAACAACTGCAACTGCAGGTTCTCGATTTACAACTGCATTAAATCCATTTACAGGATCAGCAGTGTAATCTACGATTCTTCTAGTTCCATCAGCTTCAATGAGGCTGTAGCTACCTTGAACAATGTCACCGTCTCTGGTCTCAAATTGTGCCTTTGAGTCTCCAGTTGTAGCATCTTGAACATCATAGGCAAATGTGTATTGAGGTGCTGGATCGAAATTTTCAATCTTCGCAAGAACTGGAACTGATGTTGGAGATATGGTTCCTCCTTTGACGAATACCAAGAGAGATGCATAAATAATTAGCTGAAAAAGATTTATTCATGTAACAATTCTAAACAAGTATTACTTTTGAAAGAGAGAAAGCTTATAGGTATACAATAGGTACATAGAAATCTTATTGTTTTATACTGTAAAAATGAACATTTAATTTTTGCATAAAAAGAATTCTATGAAAATTATATACTCTCATATTAATTTCTTTGGTATGATAAATCATTTCTATAATGAAATGATGTGATGATTTGTTTCAATCATGTCTAATTTTTGTACAAAAATCATTTTTATATATAAATTATGTAGAATATTTTGACATGGGTTGGTATTGCAAATGCACAAAACATTTTCTATAGATAGTCACAAGTTATGAATCAAATTTTCATACCTTGAAATTCATTTTAAGCACGTGAATGTGTGAGAAGGTGCGTCAGCAATGATTTTTCAAAGAGTAGACTCAATCTTATATATTTTGACCCCACCATCAGAATTTTCAAGTTATTGCGCGTCGCATCCTCTTGTATAGTTAGTTTGCTATATTGAGAGTTACGCAATAATTCGATTGGTATTTCAAATCCGACAACACGTGATTTCGCATACCAATGTGCCGAAATTCAATTGAGAGCGATGGTTCTTGGATAAGTAAGTTTGATATGTCAACTTATGTGCCTTGAATTAATGACTTTTTACTTTAAAAAATGGTTCTTCTGGAATTAAATTTTATCCTCAATTCTATTATTTTTTAGAGATATTTTCCATTTTAAGATTTAATATATTCTATGTCACAATTTTATATCTCCTGTAGAATAATTTTAATTCACTCGAACATGTATTATAAAAAAGTATATTATATAAACTTATTTATTTACATTGAATTGAAAGTCATTGTATCTCGAGGTATTTTATGAAATTTTATGATATTTTAAATTTGAGTAATTTTAAGGGATTTTAAGGACATAATTAACATAATTTTAAGGACATTTACAGAAATTTTAAGAGGTATAATGAGACTTCATAGGACTTTGAATAATTTTTAGAAATTTTAAAGAATGTAAATTGATTTTGCAAAATTTAAAGGAATTTCATAAAATTTCATACGGTTTGAAATAATTTTAATGGATTTTACGATATTTTATGGAATGTTAAGTAATTTCTATGACTTTTAAGGGATTTAAGGAATTTTACGAAATTTCATTGGACTTTTAACAATTTTAAGAGGTTTCATTGTATTTTCAGTAAATTTAAAAGATTTAACGATATTTTAAGTAATTACAAGTAATTTTAAAGCATTTAACGATATTTTGTCGAATTTCAAGTAATTAAAAAAAATTTTAATGAATTGAAAGGAATTTTACGATATTTATTAGAATTTTTCGAAATTTTAAGGGATTTAAATGAGATTTCATAGGATTTAAAGTAATTTTAAAGGTTTTAACGATATTTTGTAGAAGTTTCTGGAAAATCAAGAGATTTCAAAGGATTTTACCGAAATTGGAGATTTTCAAAAATTATTAAGGAATTTGGCAATACATATTTTGTGGGATTTTAAGTAATTTTAAGGGATTTTACGATATTTTATGGGATGTTAAGTCATTTTTAGGAGTTTTAAGGGATTCAATTAATTTTACGAAATTTAATTGGATTTTCAACAATTTTAAAGGATTTAATAATATTTTGAGTAATTTTAAATAATTTTAGAAACTTTAAAGCGATTACAAGGGATTTAAAAAATTTCATTTGATTTTCAATCTCAATTGAGATTTCATAGATTTTCATGAATTTCATAAGATTTTATTGTATTTTAAGTAAATTTATGGGATTTGATGATATTTTGTGTGATTCTAAGCAATTTTAAGTGACTTTAAGATTTTATGATATTAAGTAATTTTAAGGATTTTTATTTTCTGAAATTTTAAAGGATTTTAAGATATTTTAAGGGATATTAATTTATTTTTAGGATATAAGGGATTTCAAGGTATTTAGGAGATTTCATTGGATTTTAAGGAATTTGAAGGGATTTTGTGGGATTTTATTGAATTTTAAGTAACTTTATAAGATTTGATGAGACTTGACAATTCTTGAGTAATTTTAAGGATTATTAAGGAATATCAAGCGATTTTACGATATTTAAAGGAATTTGACCAGATTTTGATGAATATGAAAGGGATTTTAAGATATTTTATGGGACATTAAATAATTATAAGGACTTTTCAAGGATTCTAAGATGTAGTAAATATTGAGTAATTATAAATACTTTTAAGGGATTGAAATGATTTTACGGAATTTCATGGAATTTTAAAGTAACTTTAAATGATTGCAAAAGATTTCAAGTGATTTTAAAGAATTTAAAGGGATTCAAAGGATATTTAAAATTTCAAGGAATGTTAAGAGATTCTGACTGATTTTAGGAAATTTTCTGAAGATTTAAATAATAAAATAAAAAATATTTTAAAATTCCCTAAATCATTTAAAGGATCTATATGAAAACCCTTGAAATTCCTTAAAGTCACTTAAAATATCTTGAAGTCCCGACATGAACTTCCGGTAAATTTCTGATTATAAATAACTATAAAAATTAAATTATTTTTTAACTTTTTGATATTCTTAATCCACCAAGTGTAAAAAATATAGGTGAAAAAAGATGAAAAAGTGTATAGGTGGTGACAACCTGGGATAACTGTTATCAATTCTGAGAAGGTGAGGGAAAAGTGAGGGTCACGGTTGTGTTTCACAGTCGTCCATTAAGATATGTAAAGCCCATTTGTTTGCAACCTCTTTGAGAAAAGATCTCTTTCTCTCCCGCGACCTACACGAGACAAAAACAAAGGTATTCGAATAAGTCACCGCATGCAATCTGGTCCGTGAATCCCACCCGCAAAACAAAGACGTACATCTTGATCTTTTTTTTTGCATTAAGACGCTTCGCGCTCAAGATTACAACGAGCGTCTTATTTATCGTCCGTCTTGCAACGCGAGATGCTGTCCTACGAGAATATTTGCGCATATGCACATTACTCTTAAAACTCGACAGGCGCAAGAATTTCTTGAATTCTACAAAGCATATTCTCATATGCATTCAATGTTTTATTCATTCTCGAAATGTTATCATTGTAATTTTATATAAAACTATACAGTATACATAATTAGGAATTTTATAATTTTTCAAATATAGAAACTTGTAATCCCTTGATTACTTTTAAGAAATCTTCCATAAGTTTTGTAAAATTCTTTAAAATCCTTTTAATATCCTCGAAAATTCTTAAAATTGCTTAATATCCTATAAAATCTCGTAAGATTATTAATTTAAAGTAATATATTACTTGATATTCTTTAAAATTCCAGAAGATCTCGTTAAATACTTAAAAATACTTGAAAGTTCAATGAATCTCAAAAAATCTCTTAAAATTTCTGAAAATAAGAGTCCTTGAAATTTCTTATTATCATAAAATATCTTACAATCCCTTAAAATTATTTAGAATCTCCAAACATATCATCAAATCCCATATATGATCCCTTGAAATTCATGAAAATCCAGTGAAATAAGTCGTTAAAAAATTGAGAGATTTCTAAAATCTAAAGTATGCAAATTCCTTCAAAATTTTTTAATTTTTTAAATATGAAAACTTGATATTCCTAGATTTTCTTGAAAAATTCACAAAATATCGTTACAAACATTAAAATGACTTAAAATCTCATTAAATCCCTTAAATTTTAGAAAAATTTTTATAAATATCGTAAAATTCTTTTAAATACCTTAAAATTATTTAAAATCCCAAAAAAATATTGCCTGAAATTCCTAAAAAGTTTCAAAAATCACTTAAAATTCGACAACATATTGTGAAATCCTTTAAAATTACTTTTAATTACTTATTAAAATATTCATGAATCTTTTAAATTTACTCAAAATACAATGAAATCGATTAAAATTCTTGAAAATGCAATGAAAATATCGTAAAATTCCTTAAAAATCCCTTAAAAGTTCTGAGAATTACTTAAAATCCCATAAAATATCGTAAAATTCCTTAAAATTACTTAAAATCCCACAAATTATTGTCAAATTCCTTAATAATTTTTGAAAATTTCCAATTTTGATCAATCTTTTGAAATCTTTTAATTTTATTCAAAATCCTCTCAAATTGCAGTCTCTAAAATTACATTCTTTGAAATTACTTAAAACTAGCTGTCAAGTTGTATCAACATTTGTACTCATTCAATGAGCACTTTGCTTCCTCATAGAGGAAGCATTAAGTATCCTTTAAATCAGCATGAAATTTTGATTATTTCAGAAGTTATATTCAAAAAATTCATTTTCGAAAATTCCAATAAGGCATAACTTTCTTATTTTTTTATAAAATGCATTAATCTTTTAGGTGAATCAATTCATCTAGACACAAAGAATCTTCATTTTCTTTACATCAGCTTTAAATATAAATTATTTCAGAAATTATAGTCGAAAAATTACTTTTTTAAAAATACAATTAACCATAACTTTCTTATTTTTCAATTAAATGAATTAATCTTACAGATCAATCGATCTGATTGATTATTTGAAAACATAGAGCGAAAAATTAACTTTCAAAATTATAAATAAACATAACTTCCTCATTTTTCAATGAAATGCATTAATCATATAGGTCAATCGATTCGTCTCGATGAAAGAAATCTTCATTTCCCTTACACCAGCTTTAAATTTTCAATATTTGAAAAGTTATAGTGGAAAAATGAATTTTACGAAAATTATAAAAGTACATAAAACTTGTAAAATAAAATATTTTGTTAAACCATTGTAAGAAATTCAACTAGGTATATAGTGGAGTAACTA